>JAKSZU010000078.1:600000-874758 GCA_026018925.1 Tupaia tana
CAGGTTAGGTTAGGTTTGAACTTAGTTTGAGGGAGTAAGTTTAGGGCTACTGGTAGTTTTCGGGTTACTGTTACGAATGGAGTTAGCGTCACGGCCAGGTTAGGGTTGGGGTTGAGCTTAAGGTGTCCACCTAGGGTTAGGGTTAGGTGTATGGTTTGATTTAGGCTTCAGGTTAGGTTATGTTTGAACTTAGTTTGAGGGAGTAAGTTTAGGGCTACTGTTAGTTTTCGGTTAACTGTTACAGTTGGAGTAAGCGTCAGGGTCAGATTAGGTTTGGGGTTGAAGTTAAGGTGTATGCCTAGGGTTAGGGTTAGGTGTATGGTTTGATTTAGGCTTCAGGTTAGGTTAGGTGTGAACTTAGTTTGAGGGAGTAAGTTTAGGGTTATTGTTAGTTTTCGGTTCAGTATTATGGTTGGAGTTAGCGTCAGGGTCAGGTTAGGGTTGGGGTTAGCTTGAGGTGTCTGCCTAGGGTTAGGGTTAGGTCCATGGTTTGATTTAGGCTCCAGGTTAGGTTACGTTTGAACTTAGTTTGAGTGAGTAAGTTTAGGGCTACTGTTAGTTTTCGGTTCAGTATTACGGTTGGAGATATCGTCAGGGTCAGGTTAGGGTTGGAGTTGAGCTTAAGGTGTCCGCCTAGGGTGAGGGTTAGGTCTGTGGTTTGATTTAGGCTTCAGGTTAGGTTACGTTTGAACTTAGTTTGAGTGAGTAAGTTTAGGGCTACTGTTAGTTTTCGGTTCAGTGTTACGGTTGGAGATAGCGTCAGGGTCAGGTTAGGGTTGGGGTTGAGCTTCAGGTGTCCGCCTATTGTTAGCGTTAGGTCTATGATTTGAGTTAGGCTTCTGGTTATGTTAGGTTTGAACTTAGTTTGAGGGAGTAAGTTTAGGCCTATTGTATTTTTTGGTTCAGTGTTACGGTTGAATTTAGCCTCAGGGTCAGGTAAGGGTTGCGGTCAAGCTTAAGGTGTCCGCCTAGGGTTAGGGTTAGGTCTATTGTTTGAGTTAGGCTTCAGGTTAGGTTAGGTTTGAACTTAGATTGAGGGAGTAAGTTTAGGGCTACTGTTAGTTTTCGTTTCAGTGTTACGGTTGGAGTTAGCGTGAGGGTCAGGTTAGGGTTGGGGTTGAGCTTAAGGTGTCCTCCTAGGGTTAGGGTTAGGTCTGTGGTTTGAGTTAGTCTTCAGGTTAGGTTAGGTTTGAACTTCGTTTGAGGGAGTAAGTTTAGGGCTACTGTTAGTTTTCGGGTAACTGTTACTGTTGGAGTTAGCGTCAGGGCCAGGTTCGGTTTGCGGTTGAGCTTTAGGTGTCCGCCTAGGGTTAGGGTTAGGTGTATGGTTTGATTTAGTCTTCAGGTTAGGATAGGTTTGAACTTAGTTTGAGGGAGTAAGTTTAGGGCTACTGTTAGTTTTCGTTTAACTGTTACGGTTGGAGTAAGCGTCAGGGTCTGATTATGGTGGGGGTTATCCATAAGGTGTCCGCCTAGGGTTAGGGTTAGGTCTATGGTTTCATTTAGGCTTCAGGTTAGGTTAGGTTTGAACTTAGTTTGAGGGTAAGTTTAGGCCTTTTTATTTTTTGGTTCAGTGTTACGGTTGAATTTAGCCTCAGGGTCAGGTTAGGGTTGGGGTCAATGAGGTGTCCGCCTAGTGTTAGGGTTAGGTCTATTGTTTGAGTTAGGCTTCAGGTTAGGTTAGGTTTGAACTTAGTTTGAGGGAGTAAGTTTAGGGCTACTGTTAGTTTTCGTTTAACTGTTACGGTTGGAGTTAGCGTGAGGGTCAGGTTATGGTTGGGGTTGAGCTTAAGGTGTCCCCCTAGGGTTAGGGTTAGGTGTATGGTTTGATTTTGGCTTCATGTTAGGTGAGGTTTGAACTTAGTTTGAGGGAGTAAGTTTAGGGCTACTGTTTCTTTTGGGTTCAGTGTTCCGGTTGGAGTTAGCGTCAGGGTCAGGGTAGGGTTGGGGTTGAGTTTAAGGTGTCCGCCTAGGGTTAGGGTTAGGTGTATGGTTTGATTTAGGCTTCAGGTTAGGTTAGGTTGGAACTTAGTTTGAGGCAGTAAGTTTAGGGCTACTGTTAGTTTTCGGGTAACTGTTACGGTTGGAGTTAGCGTCAGGGCCAGGTTAGGGTTGGGGTTGAGCTTAAGGTGTCCTCCTAGGGTTAGGGTTAGGTCTGTGATTTGAGTTAGGGTTCAGGATAGGTTAGGTTTGAACTTAGTTTGAGGGAGTAAGTTTAGGGCTACTGTTAGTTTTCGGTTCAGTGTTACGGTTGGAGATAGCGTCAGGGTCAGGTTAGGGTTGGGGTTCAGCTTCAGGTTTCCGCCTTGGGTTAGGGTTAGGTCTATGGTTTGAGTTAGGCTTCAGGTTAGGTTAGGTTTGAACTTAGTTTGAGGGAGTAAGTTTAGGGCTACTGTTAGTTTTCGGTTCAGTGTTACGGTTGGAGATAGCGTCAGGGTCTGGTTAGGGTTGTGGTTGAGTTTCAGGTGTCCGCCTAGGGTTAGGGTTAGGTCTATGGTTGGAGTTAGGCTTCAAGTTAGGTTAGGTTTGAAGTTAGTTTGAGGGAGTAAGTTTAGGGCTACTGTTAGTTTTCGGGTAACTGTTACTGTTGGAGTTAGCGTCAGGGCCAGGTTAGGGTTGGGGTTGAGCTTAAGGTGTCCGCCTAGGGTTAGGGTTAGTTGTATGGTTTGATTTAGGCTTCACGTTAGGTGAGGTTTGAAGTTAGTTTGAGGGAGTAAGTTTAGGGCTATTGTTAGTTTTCGGTTAACTGTTACAGTTGGAGTAAGCGTCAGGGTCAGGTTAGGGTGGGGGTTAAGCATAAGGTGTCCGCCTAGGGTTAGGGTTAGGTCTATGATTTGATTTAGGCTTCAGGTTAGTTTAGGTTTGAACTTAGTTTGAGGGAGTCAGTTTAGGGCTACTGTTAGTTTTCGGTTAATTGTTAAGGTTGGAGTAAGCGTCAGGGTCAGGTTAGGTTTGGGGTTGAGCTTAAGGTGTCCGCCTAGGGTTAGGGTTATGTGTATGGTTTGATTTAGGCTTCAGGTTAGGTTAGGTTTGAACTTAGTTTGAGGGAGTCAGTTCAGGGCTACTGTTAGTTTTCGGTTAACTGTTAAGGTTGGCGTAAGCGTCAGGGTCAGGTTAGGTTTGGGGTTGAGCTTAAGGTGTCCGCCTAGGGTTAGGGTTAGGTCTGTGGTTTGAGTTAGGCTTCAGGTTAGGTTAGGTTTGAACTTAGTTTGAGGGAGTAAGTTTAGGGCTACTGTTAGTTTTCGGGTAACTGTTACTGTTGGAGTTAGCGTCAGGGCCAGGTTAGGGTTGGGGTTGAGCTTAAGGTGTCCGCCTAGGGTTAGGGTTATGTCTGTGGTTTGAGTTAGGCTTCAGGTTAGGTTAGGTTTGAACTTAGTTTGAGGGAGTAAGTTTAGGGCTACTGTTAGTTTTCGGTTTCTGTGTTACGGTTGGAGATAGCGTCTGGGTCAGGTTAGGGTTGTGGTTGAGCTTCAGGTGTCTGCCTAGGGTTAGGGTTAGGTCTCTGGTTTGATTTAGGCTTCAGGTTAGCTTAGGTTTGAACTTAGTTTGAGGGAGTAAGTTTAGGGCTACTGTTAGTTTTCAGTTCAGTGTTACGGTTGGAGTTAGCCTGAGGGTCAGGTTAGGGTTGGGGTTGAGCTTAAGGTGTCCGCCTAGGGTTAGGGTTAGGTGTATGGTTTGATTTTGGCTTCTGGTTAGGTTAGGTTTGAACTTAGTTTGAGGGAGTAAGTTTAGGGCTACTGTTAATTTTCGGGTAACTGTTATGGTTGGAGTTAGCGTCACGGTCAGGTTAGGGTTGGGGTTGAGCTTAAGGTGTCCGCTTAGGGTTAGGGTTAGATGTATGGTTTGATTTAGGCTTCAGGTTAGGTTAGGTTTTAACTTAGTTTTAGGGAGTAAGTTTAGGGCTACTGTTAATTTTAGGATCAGTGTTACGGTTGGAGTAAGCGTGAGGGTCAGGTTAGGGTTGGGTTTGAGCTTCAGGTGTCCGCCTAGGGTTAGGGTTAGGTGTATGGTTTGATTTAGGCTTCAGGTTAGGTTAGGTTTGAACTTAGTTTGAGGGAGTAAGTTTAGGGCTACTGTTAGTTTTCGGGTAACTGTTACGGTTGGAGTTAGCGTCACGGCCAGGTTAGGGTTGGGGTTGAGCTTAAGGTGTCCGCCTAGGGTTAGGGTTAGGTGTATGGTTTGATTAAGGCTTCAGGTTAGGTTATGTTTGAACTTAGTTTGAGGGAGTAAGTTTAGGGCTACTGTTAGTTTTCGGTTAACTGTTACAGTTGGAGTAAGCGTCAGGGTCAGGTTAGGTTTGGGGTTGATGTTAAGGTGTCCGCCTAGGGTTAGAGTTAGGTGTATTGTTTGATTTAGGCTTCTTTTTAGGTTAGGTGTGAACTTAGTTTGAGGGAGTAAGTTTAGGGCTATTGTTAGTTTTCGGTTCAGTATTATGGTTTGAGTTAGCGTCAGGGTCTGGTTAGGGTTGTGGTTGAGTTTCATGTGTCCGCCTAGGGTTAGGGTTAGGTCCATGGTTTGAGTTAGGCTTCAAGTTAGGTTAGGTTTGAAGTTAGTTTGAGGGAGTAAGTTTAGGGCTACTGTTAGTATTCGTTTCAGTGTTACAGTTGGAGTTAGTGTGAGGGTCAGGTTAGGGTTGGGGTTGAGCTTAAGGTGTCCTCCTAGGGTTAGGGTTAGGTCTGTGGTTTGAGTTATGCTCCAGGTTAGGTTCGGTTTGAACTTAGTTTGAGGGAGTAAGTTTAGGGCTACTGTTAGTTTTCGGTTTAGTGTTACGGTTGGAGATAGCGTCAGGGTCTGGTTAGGGTTGGGGTTGAGTTTCAGGTGTCCGCCTAGGCTTAGGGTTATGTCTATGGTTTGAGTTATGCTTCAAGTTAGGTTAGGTTTGAAGTTAGTTTGAGGGAGTATGTTTAGGGCTACTGTTAGTTTTCGGGTAACTGTTACTGTTTGAGTTAGCGTCAGGGCCAGGTTAGGGTTGGGGTTGAGCTTAAGGTGTCCGCCTAGGGTTAGGGTTAGGTCTATTGTTTGAGTTAGGCTTCAGGTTAGGTTAGGTTTGAACTTAGTTTGTGGGAGAGAGTTTAGGGCTACTGTTAGTTTTCGTTTAACTGTTACGGTTGGAGTAAGCGTCAGGGTCAAGTTAGGGTGGGGGTTAAGCATAAGGTGTCCGCCTAGGGTTAGGGTTAGGTCTATGGTTTCATTTAGGCTTCAGGTTAGGTTAGGATTGAACTTAGTTTGAGGGAGTAAGTTTAGGGCTACTGTAAGTTTTCAGTTCAATGTTATGTTTGGAGTTAGCGTGAGGGTCCGGTTAGAGTTGGGGTTGAGCTTAAGGTGTCCGCTTAGGGTTAGGATTAGGTCTGTGGTTTGAGTTAGGCTTCAGGTTAGGTTAGGTTTGAACTTAGTTTGAGGGAGTAAGTTTAGGGCTACTGTTAGTTTTCGGTTCTGTGTTAAGGTTGGAGATAGCATCAGGGTCAGGTTAGGGTTGGGGTTGAGCTTCAGATATCCGCCTAGGGTTAGGGTTAGGTCTATGGTTTGAGTTAGGCTTCAGGTTAGGTTAGGTTTGAACTTAGTTTGAGGGATTAAGTTTAGGGCTACTGTTAGTTTTCGGTTCAGTGTTACGGTTGGAGATAGCGTCAGGGTCTGGTTAGGGTTGTGGTTGAGTTTCATGTGTCCGCCTAGGGTTAGGGTTAGGTCTATGGTTTGAGTTAGGCTTCAAGTTAGGTTAGGTTTGAAGTTAGTTTGAGGGAGTAAGTTTAGGGCTACTGTTAGTTTTCGGGTAACTGTTATTGTTGGAGTTAGCGTCAGGGCCAGGTTAGGGTTGGGGTTGAGCTTAAGGTGTCCGCCTAGGGGTAGGGTTAGGTGTATGGTTTGATTTAGGCTTCAGGTTCGGTTAGGTTCGAAGTTAGTTTGAGGGAGTAAGTTTAGGGCTACTGTTAGTTTTCGGTTAACTGTTACAGTTGGAGTAAGCGGCAGGGTCAGGTTAGGGTGGGGGTTAAGCATAAGGTGTCCGCCTAGGGTTAGGGTTAGGTCTATGATTTGATTTAGGCTTCAGGTTAGGTTAGGTTTGAACTTAGTTTGAGGGAGTCAGTTTAGGGCTACTGTTAGTTTTCGTTTAACTGTTACGGTTGGAGTAAGCGTCAGGGTCTGGTTAGGTTTGGGGTTGAGCTTAAGGTGTCCGCCTAGGGTTAGGGTTAGTTGTATGGTTTGATTTAGGCTTCAGGTTAGGTTAGGTTTTAACTTAGTTTGAGGGAGTAAGTTTAGGGCTACTGTTAGTTTTCGTTTAACTGTTACGGTTGGAGTAAGCGTCAGGGTCAGGTTAGGGTGGGGGTTAAGCATAAGGTGTCCGCCTAGGGTTAGGGTTAGGTCTATGGTTTCATTTAGGCTTCAGGTTAGGTTAAGATTGAACTTAGTTTGTGGTAGTAAGTTTAGGGCCACTGTTAGTTTTCGGTTCAGTGTTACGGTTGGATTTAGCCTCAGGGTCAGGTTAGGGTTGGGGTTAAGCTTAAGGTGTCCGCCTAGGGTTAGTATTAAGTCTATTGTTTGAGTTAGGCTTCAGGTTAGGTTAGGTTTGAACTTAGTTTGAGGGAGACAGTTTAGCGCTACTGTTAGTTTTCGTTTAACTCTTACGGTTGGAGTAAGCGTCAGGGTCAGGTTAGGGTGGGGGTTAAGCATAAGGTGTCCGCCTAGGGTTACGGTTAGGTCTATGGTTTCACTTAGGCTTCAGGTTAGGTTAGGATTGAACTTAGTTTGAGGGAGTAAGTTTATGGCTACTGTTAGTTTTCCGTTCAATGTTACGTTTGGAGTTAGCGTGACGGTCCGGTTAGGGTTGGGGTTCAGCTTAAGGTGTCTGCCTAGGGTTAGGGTTAGGTCTGTGGTTTGAGTTAGGTTTCAGGTTAGGTTAAGTTTGAACTTAGTTTGAGGGAGTAAGTTTAGGGCTACTGTTAGTTTTCGGTTCAGTGTTACGGTTGGAGTTAGCGTGAGGGTCAGGTTAGGGTTGGGGTTGAGCTTAAGGTGTCCTCCTAGGGTTAGGGTTAGGTCTGTGGTTTGAGATAGGCTCCAGGTTAGGTTAGGTTTGAACTTAGTTTGAAGGAGTAAGTTTAGTGCTACTGTTAGTTTTCGGTTAACTGTTACAGTTGGAGTAAGCGTCAGGGTCAGGTTAGGGTGGGGGTTAAGCATAAGGTGTCCGCCTAGGGTTAGGGTTAGGTCTATGGTTTGAGTTAGGCTTCAGGTTAGGTTAGGTTTGAACTTAGTTTGAGGGAGTCTGTTCAGGGCTACTGTTAGTTTTCGGTTAACTGTTAAGGTTGGCGTAAGAGTCAGGGTCAGGTTAGGTTTGGGGTTGAGCTTAAGGTGTCCGCCTAGGGTTAGGGTTAGGTCTGTGGTTTGAGTTAGGCTTCAGGTTAGGTTAGGTTTGAACTTAGTTTGAGGGAGTAAGTTTAGGGCTACTGTTAGTTTTCGGTTCAGTGTTACGTTTGGAGTTAGCATGAGGGTCCGGTAAGGGTTGGGGTTGAGCTTAAGGTGTCCGCCTAGGGTTAGGGTTAGGTCTGTGGTTTGAGTTAGGCTTCAGGTTAGGTTAGGTTTGAACTTAGTTTGAGGGAGTAAGTTTAGGGCTACTGTTAGTTTTCGGTTCAGTGTTACGTTTGGAGATAGCGTCAGGGTCAGGTTAGGGTTGGGGTTGAGCTTCAGGTGTCCGCCTAGGGTTAGGGTTAGGTCTATGATTTGAGATAGGCTTCAGGTTAGGTTAGGTTTTAACTTAGTTTGAGGGAGTAAGTTTAGGGCTACTGTTAGTTTTCGGTTAACTGTTACAGTTGGAGTAAGCGTCAGGGTCAGGTTAGGGTGGGGGTTAAGCATAAGGTGTCAGCCTAGGGTTAGGGTTAGGTCTATGGTTTGAGTTAGGCTTCAGGTTAGGTTAGGTTTGAACTTAGTTTGAGGGAGTCTGTTCAGGGCTACTGTTAGTTTTCGGTTAACTGTTAAGGTTGGCGTAAGCGTCAGGGTCAGGTTAGGTTTGGGGTTGAGCTTAAGGTGTCCGCCTAGGGTTAGGGTTAGGTCTGTGGTTTGAGGTAGGCTTCAGGTTAGGTTAGGTTTGAACTTAGTTTGAGGGAGTAAATTTAGGGCTACTGTTAGTTTTCGGTTCAGTGTTACGTTTGGAGTTAGCATGAGGGTCCGGTTAGGGTTGGGGTTGAGCTTAAGGTGTCCGCCTAGGGTTAGGGTTAGGTCTGTGGTTTGAGTTAGGCTTCAGGTTAGGTTAGGTTTGAACTTAGTTTGAGGGAGTAAGTTTAGGGCTACTGTTAGTTTTCGGTTCAGTGTTACGTTTGGAGATAGCGTCAGGGTCAGGTTAGGGTTGGGGTTGAGCTTCAGGTGTCCGCCTAGGGTTAGGGTTAGGTCTATGATTTGAGATAGGCTTCAGGTTAGGTTAGGTTTTAACTTAGTTTTAGGGAGTAAGTTTAGGGCTACTGTTAATTTTAGGATCAGTGTTACGGTTGGAGTAAGCGTGAGGGTCAGGTTAGGGTTGGGTTTGAGCTTCAGGTGTCCGCCTAGGGTTAGGGTTAGGTGTATGGTTTGATTTAGGCTTCAGGTTAGGTTAGGTTTGAACTTAGTTTGAGGGAGTAAGTTTAGGGCTACTGTTAGTTTTCGAGTAACTGTTACGGTTGGAGTTAGCGTCACGGCCAGGTTAGGGTTGGGGTTCAGCTTAAGGTGTCCGCCTAGGGTTAGGGTTAGGTGTATGGTTTGATTAAGGCTTCAGGTTAGGTTATGTTTGAACTTAGTTTGAGGGAGGGCTACTGTTAGTTTTCGGTTAACTGTTACAGTTGGAGTAAGCGTCAGGGTCAGGTTAGGTTTGGGGTTGATGTTAAGGTGTCCGCCTAGGGTTAGGGTTAGGTGTATTGTTTGATTTAGGCTTCATGTTAGGTTAGGTGTGAACTTAGTTTGAGGGAGTAAGTTTAGGGCTATTGTTAGTTTTCGGTTCAGTATTATGGTTTGAGTTAGCGTTAGGGTCAGGTTAGTGTTGGGGTTAGCTTGAGGTGTCTGCCTAGGGTTAGGGTTAGGTCCATGGTTTGATTTAGGCTCCAGGTTAGGTTACGTTTGAACTTAGTATGAGGGAGTAAGTTTAGGCCTATTGTAAGTTTAGGGCTACTGAGCTTAAGTGTTACGGTTGGAGATAGCTTCAGGGTCAGGTTAGGGTTGGGGTTGAGCTTCAGGTGTCCGCCTAGAGTTAGGGTTAGGTCTATGGTTTGAGTTAGGCTTCAGGTTAGGTTAGGTTTGAACTTAGTTTGAGGGAGTAAGTTTAGGGCTACTGTAAGTTTTCGGTTCAGTGTTACGGTTGGAGTTAGTGTGAGGGTCAGGTTAAGGTTGGGGTTGAGCTTAAGGTGTCCTCCTAGGGTTAGGGTTAGGTCTGTGGTTTGAGTTAGGCTCCAGGTTAGGTTCGGTTTGAACTTAGTTTGAGGGAGTAAGTTTAGGGCTACTGTTAGTTTTCGGTTCAGTGTTACGGTTGGAGATAGCGTCAGGGTCTGGTTAGGGTTGTGGTTGAGTTTCAGGTGTCCGCCTAGGGTTAGGGTTATGTCTATGGTTTGAGTTATGCTTCAAGTTAGGTTAGGTTTGAAGTTAGTTTGATTGAGTAAGTTTAGGGCTACTGTTAGTTTTCCGGTAACTGTTACTGTTGCAGTAAGCGTCAGGGCCAGTTTAGGGTTGGGGTTGAGCTTAAGGTGTCCGCCTAGGGTTAGGGTTAGGTCTATTGTTTGAGTTAGGCTTCAGGTTAGGTTAGGTTTGAACTTCATTTGTGGGAGACAGTTTAGGGCTACTGTTAGTTTTCTTTTAACTGTTACGGTTGGAGTAAGCGTCAGGGTCAAGTTAGGGTGGGGGTTAAGCATAAGGTGTCCGCCTAGGGTTAGGGTTAGGTCTATGGTTTCATTTAGGCTTCAGGTTAGGTTAGGATTGAACTTAGTTTGAGGGAGTAAGTTTAGGGCTACTGTAAGTTTTCGGTTCAATGTTAAGTTTGGAGTTAGCGTGAGCATCCGGTTAGTGTTGGGGTTGAGCTTAAGGTGTCCGCTTAGGGTTAGGGTTAGGTCTGTGGTTTGAGTTAGGCTTCAGGTTAGGTTAGGTTTGAACTTAGTTTGAGGGAGTAAGTTTAGGGCTACTGTTAGTTTTCGGTTCAGTGTTACGGTTGGAGATAGCGTCAGGGTCAGGTTAGGGTTGGGGTTGAGCTTCAGGTGTCCGCCTAGTGTTAGGGTTAGGTCTATGGTTTGTGTTAGGCTCCAGGTTAGGTTAGGTTTGAACTTAGTTTGAGGGAGTAAGTTTAGGGCTACTGTTAGTTTTCGGTTCAGTGTTACGGTTGGAGTTAGCGTTAGGGTCAGGTTAGGGTTGGGGTTGAGCTTAAGGTGTCCTCCTAGGGTTAGGGTTAGGTCGGTTTTTTGAGTTAGGCTCCAGGTTAGGTTAGGTTTGAACTTAGTTTGAGGGAGGAAGTTTAGGGCTTCTGTTAGTTTTCGGTTCAGTGTTACGGTTGGAGATAGCGTCAGGGTCTGGTTAGGGTTGTGGTTGAGTTTCATGTGTCCGCCTAGGGTTAGGGTTAGGTCCATGGTTTGAGTTAGGCTTCAAGTTAGGTTAGGTTTGAAGTTAGTTTGAGGGAGTAAGTTTAGGGCTACTGTTAGTATTCGTTTCAGTGTTACAGTTGGAGTTAGTGTGAGGGTCAGGTTAGGGTTGGGGTTGAGCTTAAGGTGTCCTCCTAGGGTTAGGGTTAGGTCTGTGGTTTGAGTTAGGCTCCAGGTTAGGTTCGGTTTGAACTTAGTTTGAGGGAGTAAGTTTAGGGCTACTGTTAATTTTCGGGTAACTGTTACGGTTGGAGTTAGCGTCACGGTCAGGTTAGGGTTGGGGTTGAGCTTAAGGTGTCCGCTTAGGGTTAGGGTTTGATGTATGGTTTGATTTAGGCTTCAGGTTAGGTTAGGTTTTAACTTAGTTTTAGGGAGTAAGTTTAGGGCTACTGTTAATTTTAGGATCAGTGTTACGGTTGGAGTAAGCGTGAGGGTCAGGTTAGGGTTGGGTTTGAGCTTCAGGTGTCCGCCTAGGGTTAGGGTTAGGTGTATGGTTTGATTTAGGCTTCAGGTTAGGTTAGGTTTGAACTTAGTTTGAGGGAGTAAGTTTAGGGCTACTGTTAGTTTTCGGGTAACTGTTACGGTTGGAGTTAGCGTCACGGCCAGGTTAGGGTTGGGGTTGAGCTTAAGGTGTCCGCCTAGGGTTAGGGTTAGGTGTATGGTTTGATTAAGGCTTCAGGTTAGGTTATGTTTGAACTTAGTTTGAGGGAGTAAGTTTAGGGCTACTGTTAGTTTTCGGTTAACTGTTACAGTTGGAGTAAGCGTCAGGGTCAGGTTAGGTTTGGGGTTGATGTTAAGGTGTCCGCCTAGGGTTAGAGTTAGGTGTATTGTTTGATTTAGGCTTCTTTTTAGGTTAGGTGTGAACTTAGTTTGAGGGAGTAAGTTTAGGGCTATTGTTAGTTTTCGGTTCAGTATTATGGTTTGAGTTAGCGTCAGGGTCTGGTTAGGGTTGTGGTTGAGTTTCATGTGTCCGCCTAGGGTTAGGGTTAGGTCCATGGTTTGAGTTAGGCTTCAAGTTAGGTTAGGTTTGAAGTTAGTTTGAGGGAGTAAGTTTAGGGCTACTGTTAGTATTCGTTTCAGTGTTACAGTTGGAGTTAGTGTGAGGGTCAGGTTAGGGTTGGGGTTGAGCTTAAGGTGTCCTCCTAGGGTTAGGGTTAGGTCTGTGGTTTGAGTTATGCTCCAGGTTAGGTTCGGTTTGAACTTAGTTTGAGGGAGTAAGTTTAGGGCTACTGTTAGTTTTCGGTTTAGTGTTACGGTTGGAGATAGCGTCAGGGTCTGGTTAGGGTTGGGGTTGAGTTTCAGGTGTCCGCCTAGGCTTAGGGTTATGTCTATGGTTTGAGTTATGCTTCAAGTTAGGTTAGGTTTGAAGTTAGTTTGAGGGAGTATGTTTAGGGCTACTGTTAGTTTTCGGGTAACTGTTACTGTTTGAGTTAGCGTCAGGGCCAGGTTAGGGTTGGGGTTGAGCTTAAGGTGTCCGCCTAGGGTTAGGGTTAGGTCTATTGTTTGAGTTAGGCTTCAGGTTAGGTTAGGTTTGAACTTAGTTTGTGGGAGAGAGTTTAGGGCTACTGTTAGTTTTCGTTTAACTGTTACGGTTGGAGTAAGCGTCAGGGTCAAGTTAGGGTGGGGGTTAAGCATAAGGTGTCCGCCTAGGGTTAGGGTTAGGTCTATGGTTTCATTTAGGCTTCAGGTTAGGTTAGGATTGAACTTAGTTTGAGGGAGTAAGTTTAGGGCTACTGTAAGTTTTCAGTTCAATGTTATGTTTGGAGTTAGCGTGAGGGTCCGGTTAGAGTTGGGGTTGAGCTTAAGGTGTCCGCTTAGGGTTAGGGTTAGGTCTGTGGTTTGAGTTAGGCTTCAGGTTAGGTTAGGTTTGAACTTAGTTTGAGGGAGTAAGTTTAGGGCTACTGTTAGTTTTCGGTTCAGTGTTAAGGTTGGAGATAGCATCAGGGTCAGGTTAGGGTTGGGGTTGAGCTTCAGATATCCGCCTAGGGTTAGGGTTAGGTCTATGGTTTGAGTTAGGCTTCAGGTTAGGTTAGGTTTGAACTTAGTTTGAGGGATTAAGTTTAGGGCTACTGTTAGTTTTCGGTTCAGTGTTACGGTTGGAGATAGCGTCAGGGTCTGGTTAGGGTTGTGGTTGAGTTTCATGTGTCCACCTAGGGTTAGGGTTAGGTCTATGGTTTGAGTTAGGCTTCAAGTTAGGTTAGGTTTGAAGTTAGTTTGAGGGAGTAAGTTTAGGGCTACTGTTAGTTTTCGGGTAACTGTTATTGTTGGAGTTAGCGTCAGGGCCAGGTTAGGGTTGGGGTTGAGCTTAAGGTGTCCGCCTAGGGGTAGGGTTAGGTGTATGGTTTGATTTAGGCTTCAGGTTCGGTTAGGTTCGAAGTTAGTTTGAGGGAGTAAGTTTAGGGCTACTGTTAGTTTTCGGTTAACTGTTACAGTTGGAGTAAGCGGCAGGGTCAGGTTAGGGTGGGGGTTAAGCATAAGGTGTCCGCCTAGGGTTAGGGTTAGGTCTATGATTTGATTTAGGCTTCAGGTTAGGTTAGGTTTGAACTTAGTTTGAGGGAGTCAGTTTAGGGCTACTGTTAGTTTTCGTTTAACTGTTACGGTTGGAGTAAGCGTCAGGGTCTGGTTAGGTTTGGGGTTGAGCTTAAGGTGTCCGCCTAGGGTTAGGGTTAGTTGTATGGTTTGATTTAGGCTTCAGGTTAGGTTAGGTTTTAACTTAGTTTGAGGGAGTAAGTTTAGGGCTACTGTTAGTTTTCGTTTAACTGTTACGGTTGGAGTAAGCGTCAGGGTCAGGTTAGGGTGGGGGTTAAGCATAAGGTGTCCGCCTAGGGTTAGGGTTAGGTCTATGGTTTCATTTAGGCTTCAGGTTAGGTTAAGATTGAACTTAGTTTGTGGTAGTAAGTTTAGGGCCACTGTTAGTTTTCGGTTCAGTGTTACGGTTGGATTTAGCCTCAGGGTCAGGTTAGGGTTGGGGTTAAGCTTAAGGTGTCCGCCTAGGGTTAGTATTAAGTCTATTGTTTGAGTTAGGCTTCAGGTTAGGTTAGGTTTGAACTTAGTTTGAGGGAGACAGTTTAGCGCTACTGTTAGTTTTCGTTTAACTCTTACGGTTGGAGTAAGCGTCAGGGTCAGGTTAGGGTGGGGGTTAAGCATAAGGTGTCCGCCTAGGGTTACGGTTAGGTCTATGGTTTCACTTAGGCTTCAGGTTAGGTTAGGATTGAACTTAGTTTGAGGGAGTAAGTTTATGGCTACTGTTAGTTTTCCGTTCAATGTTACGTTTGGAGTTTGCGTGACGGTCCGGTTATTGTTGGGGTTCAGCTTAAGGTGTCTGCCTAGGGTTAGGGTTAGGTCTGTGGTTTGAGTTAGGTTTCAGGTTAGGTTAGGTTTGAACTTAGTTTGAGGGAGTAAGTTTAGGGCTACTGTTAGTTTTCGGTTCAGTGTTACGGTTGGAGTTAGCGTGAGGGTCAGGTTAGGGTTGGGGTTGAGCTTAAGGTGTCCTCCTAGGGTTAGGGTTAGGTCTGTGGTTTGAGATAGGCTCCAGGTTAGGTTAGGTTTGAACTTAGTTTGAGGGAGTAAGTTTAGTGCTACTGTTAGTTTTCGGTTAACTGTTACAGTTGGAGTAAGCGTCAGGGTCAGGTTAGGGTGGGGGTTAAGCATAAGGTGTCCGCCTAGGGTTAGGGTTAGGTCTATGGTTTGAGTTAGGCTTCAGGTTAGGTTAGGTTTGAACTTAGTTTGAGGGAGTCTGTTCAGGGCTACTGTTAGTTTTCGGTTAACTGTTAAGGTTGGCGTAAGAGTCAGGGTCAGGTTAGGTTTGGGGTTGAGCTTAAGGTGTCCGCCTAGGGTTAGGGTTAGGTCTGTGGTTTGAGTTAGGCTTCAGGTTAGGTTAGGTTTGAACTTAGTTTGAGGGAGTAAGTTTAGGGCTACTGTTAGTTTTCGGTTCAGTGTTACGTTTGGAGTTAGCATGAGGGTCCGGTTAGGGTTGGGGTTGAGCTTAAGGTGTCCGCCTAGGGTTAGGGTTAGGTCTGTGGTTTGAGTTAGGCTTCAGGTTAGGTTAGGTTTGAACTTAGTTTGAGGGAGTAAGTTTAGGGCTACTGTTAGTTTTCGGTTCAGTGTTACGTTTGGAGATAGCGTCAGGGTCAGGTTAGGGTTGGGGTTGAGCTTCAGGTGTCCGCCTAGGGTTAGGGTTAGGTCTATGATTTGAGATAGGCTTCAGGTTAGGTTAGGTTTTAACTTAGTTTGAGGGAGTAAGTTTAGGGCTACTGTTAGTTTTTGGTTAACTGTTACAGTTGGAGTAAGCGTCAGGGTCAGGTTAGGGTGGGGGTTAAGCATAAGGTGTCAGCCTAGGGTTAGGGTTAGGTCTATGGTTTGAGTTAGGCTTCAGGTTAGGTTAGGTTTGAACTTAGTTTGAGGGAGTCTGTTCAGGGCTACTGTTAGTTTTCGGTTAACTGTTAAGGTTGGCGTAAGCGTCAGGGTCAGGTTAGGTTTGGGGTTGAGCTTAAGGTGTCCGCCTAGGGTTAGGGTTAGGTCTGTGGTTTGAGGTAGGCTTCAGGTTAGGTTAGGTTTGAACTTAGTTTGAGGGAGTAAATTTAGGGCTACTGTTAGTTTTCGGTTCAGTGTTACGTTTGGAGTTAGCATGAGGGTCCGGTTAGGGTTGGGGTTGAGCTTAAGGTGTCCGCCTAGGGTTAGGGTTAGGTCTGTGGTTTGAGTTAGGCTTCAGGTTAGGTTAGGTTTGAACTTAGTTTGAGGGAGTAAGTTTAGGGCTACTGTTAGTTTTCGGTTCAGTGTTACGTTTGGAGATAGCGTCAGGGTCAGGTTAGGGTTGGGGTTGAGCTTCAGGTGTCCGCCTAGGGTTAGGGTTAGGTCTATGATTTGAGATAGGCTTCAGGTTAGGTTAGGTTTTAACTTAGTTTGAGGGAGTAAGTTTAGGGCTACTGTTAGTTTTCGGTTAACTGTTACAGTTGGAGTAAGCGTCAGGGTCAGGTTAGGGTGGGGGTTAAGCATAAGGTGTCAGCCTAGGGTTAGGGTTAGGTCTATGGTTTGAGTTAGGCTTCAGGTTAGGTTAGGTTTGAACTTAGTTTGAGGGAGTCTGTTCAGGGCTACTGTTAGTTTTCGGTTAACTGTTAAGGTTGGCGTAAGCGTCAGGGTCAGGTTAGGTTTGGGGTTGAGCTTAAGGTGTCCGCCTAGGGTTAGGGTTAGGTCTGTGGTTTGAGGTAGGCTTCAGGTTAGGTTAGGTTTGAACTTAGTTTGAGGGAGTAAATTTAGGGCTACTGTTAGTTTTCGGTTCAGTGTTACGTTTGGAGTTAGCATGAGGGTCCGGTTAGGGTTGGGGTTGAGCTTAAGGTGTCCGCCTAGGGTTAGGGTTAGGTCTGTGGTTTGAGTTAGGCTTCAGGTTAGGTTAGGTTTGAACTTAGTTTGAGGGAGTAAGTTTAGGGCTACTGTTAGTTTTCGGTTCAGTGTTACGTTTGGAGATAGCGTCAGGGTCAGGTTAGGGTTGGGGTTGAGCTTCAGGTGTCCGCCTAGGGTTAGGGTTAGGTCTATGATTTGAGATAGGCTTCAGGTTAGGTTAGGTTTTAACTTAGTTTTAGGGAGTAAGTTTAGGGCTACTGTTAATTTTAGGATCAGTGTTACGGTTGGAGTAAGCGTGAGGGTCAGGTTAGGGTTGGGTTTGATCTTCAGGTGTCCGCCTAGGGTTAGGGTTAGGTGTATGGTTTGATTTAGGCTTCAGGTTAGGTTAGGTTTGAACTTAGTTTGAGGGAGTAAGTTTAGGGCTACTGTTAGTTTTCGAGTAACTGTTACGGTTGGAGTTAGCGTCACGGCCAGGTTAGGGTTGGGGTTCAGCTTAAGGTGTCCGCCTAGGGTTAGGGTTAGGTGTATGGTTTGATTAAGGCTTCAGGTTAGGTTATGTTTGAACTTAGTTTGAGGGAGGGCTACTGTTAGTTTTCGGTTAACTGTTACAGTTGGAGTAAGCGTCAGGGTCAGGTTAGGTTTGGGGTTGATGTTAAGGTGTCCGCCTAGGGTTAGGGTTAGGTGTATTGTTTGATTTAGGCTTCATGTTAGGTTAGGTGTGAACTTAGTTTGAGGGAGTAAGTTTAGGGCTATTGTTAGTTTTCGGTTCAGTATTATGGTTTGAGTTAGCGTTAGGGTCAGGTTAGTGTTGGGGTTAGCTTGAGGTGTCTGCCTAGGGTTAGGGTTAGGTCCATGGTTTGATTTAGGCTCCAGGTTAGGTTACGTTTGAACTTAGTATGAGGGAGTAAGTTTAGGCCTATTGTAAGTTTAGGGCTACTGAGCTTAAGTGTTACGGTTGGAGATAGCTTCAGGGTCAGGTTAGGGTTGGGGTTGAGCTTCAGGTGTCCGCCTAGAGTTAGGGTTAGGTCTATGGTTTGAGTTAGGCTTCAGGTTAGGTTAGGTTTGAACTTAGTTTGAGGGAGTAAGTTTAGGGCTACTGTAAGTTTTCGGTTCAGTGTTACGGTTGGAGTTAGTGTGAGGGTCAGGTTAGGGTTGGGGTTGAGCTTAAGGTGTCCTCCTAGGGTTAGGGTTAGGTCTGTGGTTTGAGTTAGGCTCCAGGTTAGGTTCGGTTTGAACTTAGTTTGAGGGAGTAAGTTTAGGGCTACTGTTAGTTTTCGGTTCAGTGTTACGGTTGGAGATAGCGTCAGGGTCTGGTTAGGGTTGTGGTTGAGTTTCAGGTGTCCGCCTAGGGTTAGGGTTATGTCTATGGTTTGAGTTATGCTTCAAGTTAGGTTAGGTTTGAAGTTAGTTTGATTGAGTAAGTTTAGGGCTACTGTTAGTTTTCCGGTAACTGTTACTGTTGCAGTAAGCGTCAGGGCCAGTTTAGGGTTGGGGTTGAGCTTAAGGTGTCCGCCTAGGGTTAGGGTTAGGTCTATTGTTTGAGTTAGGCTTCAGGTTAGGTTAGGTTTGAACTTCGTTTGTGGGAGACAGTTTAGGGCTACTGTTAGTTTTCTTTTAACTGTTACGGTTGGAGTAAGCGTCAGGGTCAAGTTAGGGTGGGGGTTAAGCATAAGGTGTCCGCCTAGGGTTAGGGTTAGGTCTATGGTTTCATTTAGGCTTCAGGTTAGGTTAGGATTGAACTTAGTTTGAGGGAGTAAGTTTAGGGCTACTGTAAGTTTTCGGTTCAATGTTAAGTTTGGAGTTAGCGTGAGCATCCGGTTAGTGTTGGGGTTGAGCTTAAGGTGTCCGCTTAGGGTTAGGGTTAGGTCTGTGGTTTGAGTTAGGCTTCAGGTTAGGTTAGGTTTGAACTTAGTTTGAGGGAGTAAGTTTAGGGCTACTGTTAGTTTTCGGTTCAGTGTTACGGTTGGAGATAGCGTCAGGGTCAGGTTAGGGTTGGGGTTGAGCTTCAGGTGTCCGCCTAGTGTTAGGGTTAGGTCTATGGTTTGTGTTAGGCTCCAGGTTAGGTTAGGTTTGAACTTAGTTTGAGGGAGTAAGTTTAGGGCTACTGTTAGTTTTCGGTTCAGTGTTACGGTTGGAGTTAGCGTTAGGGTCAGGTTAGGGTTGGGGTTGAGCTTAAGGTGTCCTCCTAGGGTTAGGGTTAGGTCTGTGGTTTGAGTTAGGCTCCAGGTTAGGTTAGGTTTGAACTTAGTTTGAGGGAGGAAGTTTAGGGCTTCTGTTAGTTTTCGGTTCAGTGTTACGGTTGGAGATAGCGTCAGGGTCTGGTTAGGGTTGTGGTTGAGTTTCATGTGTCCGCCTAGGGTTAGGGTTAGGTCCATGGTTTGAGTTAGGCTTCAAGTTAGGTTAGGTTTGAAGTTAGTTTGAGGGAGTAAGTTTAGGGCTACTGTTAGTATTCGTTTCAGTGTTACAGTTGGAGTTAGTGTGAGGGTCAGGTTAGGGTTGGGGTTGAGCTTAAGGTGTCCTCCTAGGGTTAGGGTTAGGTCTGTGGTTTGAGTTAGGCTCCAGGTTAGGTTCGGTTTGAACTTAGTTTGAGGGAGTAAGTTTAGGGCTACTGTTAGTTTTCGGTTTAGTGTTACGGTTGGAGATAGCGTCAGGGTCTGGTTAGGGTTGTGGTTGAGTTTCAGGTGTCCGCCTAGAGTTAGGGTTATGTCTATGGTTTGAGTTATGCTTCAAGTTAGGTTAGGTTTGAAGTTAGTTTGAGGGAGTATGTTTAGGGCTACTGTTAGTTTTCGGGTAACTGTTACTGTTGGAGTTAGCGTCAGGGCCAGGTTAGGGTTGGGGTTGAGCTTAAGGTGTCCGCCTAGGGTTAGGGTTAGGTCTATTGTTTGAGTTAGGCTTCAGGTTAGGTTAGGTTTGAACTTAGTTTGTGGGAGAGAGTTTAGGGCTACTGTTAGTTTTCGTTTAACTGTTACGGTTGGAGTAAGCGTCAGGGTCAAGTTAGGGTGGGGGTTAAGCATAAGGTGTCCTCCTAGGGTTAGGGTTAGGTCTATGGTTTCATTTAGGCTTCAGGTTAGGTTAGGATTGAACTTAGTTATAGGGAGTAAGTTTAGGGCTACTGTTAGTTTTCAGTTCAATGTTATGTTTGGAGTTAGCGTGAGGGTCCGGTTAGTGTTGGGGTTGAGCTTAAGGTGTCCGCTTAGGGTTAGGGTTAGGTCTGTGGTTTGAGATAGGGTTCAGGTTAGGTTTAGGTTTGAACTTAGTTTGAGGGAGTAAGTTTAGGGCTACTGTTAGTTTTCGGTTCAGTGTTACGGTTGGAGATAGCGTCAGGGTCAGGTTAGGGTAGGGGTTGAGCTTCAGGTGTCCGCCTATTGTTAGGGTTAGGTCTATGATTTGACTTAGGCTTCAGGTTAGGTTAGGTTTGAACTTAGTTTGAGGGAGAAAGTTTAGGGCTACTGGTAGTTTTCGGGTAACTGTTATGGTTGGAGTTAGCGTCACGGCCAGGTAAGGTTTGGGGTTGAAGTTAAGGTGTCCGCCTAGGGTTAGGGTTAGGTGTATGGTTTGAGATAGGCTCCAGGTTAGGTTAGGTGTGAAGTTAGTTTGAGGGAGTAAGTTTAGGGCTACTGTTAGTTTTCGGTTAACTGTTACAGTTGGAGTACGCGGCAGGGTCAGGTTAGGGTGGGGGTTAAGCATAAGGTGTCCGCCTAGGGTTAGGGTTAGGTCTATGATTTGATTTAGGCTTCAGGTTAGGTTAGGTTTGAACTTAGTTTGAGGGAGTCAGTTTAGGGCTACTGTTAGTTTTCGTTTAACTGTTACGGTTGGAGTAAGCGTCAGGGTCAGGTTAGGTTTGGGGTTGAGCTTAAGGTGTCCGCCTAGGGTTAGGGTTAGGTGTATGGTTTGATTTAGGCTTCAGCTTAGGTTAGATTTGAACTTAGTTTGAGGGAGTAAGTTTAGGGCTACTGTTAGTTTTCGTTTAACTGTTACGGTTGGAGTTAGCGTCAGGGTCAGGTTAGGGTGGGGGTTAAGCATAAGGTGTCCGCCTAGGGTTACGGTTAGGTCTATGGTTTCACTTAGGCTTCAGGTTAGGTTAGGATTGAACTTAGTTTGAGGGAGTAAGTTTAGGGCTACTGTTAGTTTTCGGTTCAATGTTACGTTTGGAGTTAGCGTGACGGTCCGGTTAGGGTTGGGGTTGAGCTTAAGGTGTCCTCCTAGGGTTAGGGTTAGGTCTGTGGTTTGAGATAGGCTCCAGGTTAGGTTAGGTTTGAACTTAGTTTGAGGCAGTAAGTTTAGGGCCACTGTTAGTTTTCGGTTCAGTGTTACGGTTGGATTTAGCCTCAGGGTCAGGTTAGGGTTGGGGTTAAGCTTAAGGTGTCCGCCTAGGGTTAGTGTTAAGTCTATTGTTTGAGTTAGGCTTCAGGTTAGGATAGGTTTGAACTTAGTTTGAGGGAGACAGTTTAGGGCTACTGTTAGTTTTCGGTTCAGTGTTAAGGTTGGAGATAGCGTCAGGGTCAGGTTAGGGTTGGGGTTGAGTTCAGGTGTCCGCCTAGTGTTAGGGTTAGGTCTATGGTTTGAGTTAGGCTCCAGGTTAGGTTAGGTTTGAACTTAGTTTGAGAGAGTAAGTTTAGGGCTACTGTTAGTTTTCGGTTCAGTGTTACGGTTGGAGTTAGCGTGATGGTCAGGTTAGGGTTGGGGTTGAGCTTAAGGTGTCCTCCTAGGGTTAGGGTTAGGTCTGTGGTTTGAGATAGGCTCCAGGTTAGGTTAGGTTTGAACTTAGTTTGAGGGAGTAAGTTTAGGGCTACTGTTAGTTTTCGGTTAACTGTTACAGTTGGAGTAAGCGTCAGGGTCAGGTTAGGGTGGGGGTTAAGCATAAGGTGTCCGCCTAGGGTTAGGGTTAGGTCTACGATTTGATTTAGGCTTCAGGTTAGGTTAGGTTTGAACTTAGTTTGAGGGAGTCAGTTTAGGGCTACTGTTAGTTTTCGGTTAACTGTTACGGTTGTAGTAAGCGTCTTGGTCAGGTTCGGTTTGGGGTTGAGCTTAAGGTGTCCGCCTAGGGTTAGGGTTAGGTGTATGGTTTGATTTAGGCTTCAGCTTAGGTTAGGATTGAACTTAGTTTGAGGGAGTAAGTTTAGGCCTACTGTTAGTTTTCGTTTAACTGTTACGGTTGGAGTAAGCGTCAGGGTCAGGTTCGGGTGGGGGTTAAGCATAAGGTGTCCGCCTAGGGTTAGGGTTGGGTCTATGGTTTCATTTAGGCTTCAGGTTAGGTTAGGATTGAACTTAGTTTGAGGCAGTAAGTTTAGGGCCACTGTTAGTTTTCGGTTCAGTGTTACGGTTCGATTTAGCCTCAGGGTCAGGTTAGGGTTGGGGTTAAGCTTAAGCTTTCCGCCTAGTGTTAGGGTTAGGTCTATTGTTTGAGTTAGGCTTCAGGTTAGGTTAGGTTTGAACTTAGTTTGAGGGAGACAGTTTAGGGCTTCTGTTAGTTTTCATTTAACTGTTACAGTTGGAGTAAGCATCAGGGTCAGGTTAGGGTGGGGGTTAAGCATAAGGTGTCCTCCTAGGGTTGGGGTTAGGTCTATGGTTTCATTTAGGCTTCAGGTTAGGTTAGGATTGAACTTAGTTTGAGGGAGTAAGTTTAGGGCTACTGTTAGTTTTCGGTTCAATGTTACGTTTGGAGTTAGCGTGAGGGTTCGGTTAGGTTTGGGGTTGAGCTTAAGGTGTTCGCCTAGGGTTAGGGTTAGGTCTGTGGTTTGAGTTAGGCTTCAGGTTAGGTTAGGTTTGAACTTAGTTTGAGGGAGTAAGTTTAGGGCTACTGTTAGTTTTCGGTTCAGTGTTACAGTTGGAGATAGCATCAGGGTCAGGTTAGAGTTTGGGTTGAGCTTCAGGTGTCCGCCTAGGGTTAAGGTTAGGTCTATGGTTTGAGTTAGGCTTCAGGTTAGGTTAGGTTTGAACTTAGTTTGAGGGAGAAAGTTTAGGCCTATTGTATTTTTTGGTTCAGTGTTATGGTTGGAGTTAGCGTGAGGGTCAGGTTAGGGTTGGGGTTGAGCTTAAGGTGTCCTCCTAGGGTTAGGGTTAGGTCTGTGGTATGAGTTAGGCTCCAGGTTAGGTTCGGTTTGAACTTAGTTTGAGGGAGTAAGTTTAGGGCTACTGTTAGTTTTCGGTTCAGTGTTACGGTTGGAAATAGCGTCAGGGTCAGGTTAGGGTTGGGGTTGAGCTTCAGGTGTCCGCCTAGGGTTAGGGTTAGGTCTATGGTTTGTGTTAGGCTCCAGGTTAGGTTAGGTTTGAACTTAGTTTGAGGGAGTAAGTTTAGGGCTACTGTTAGTTTTCGGTTCAGTGTTACGGTTGGAGTTAGCGTGATGGTCAGGTTAGGGTTGGGGTTGAGCTTCAGGTGTCCGCCTAGGGTTAGGGTTAGGTCTATGGTTTGAGTTAGGCTCCAGGTTAGGTTAGGTTTGAACTTAGTTTGAGAGAGTAAGTTTAGGGCTACTGTTAGTTTTCGGTTCAGTGTTACGGTTGGAGTTAGCGTGATGGTCAGGTTAGGGTTGGGGTTGAGCTTAAGGTGTCCTCCTAGGGTTAGGGTTAGGTCTGTGGTTTGAGATAGGCTCCAGGTTAGGTTAGGTTTGAACTTAGTTTGAGGGAGTAAGTTTAGGGCTACTGTTAGTTTTCGGTTAACTGTTACAGTTGGAGTAAGCGTCAGGGTCAGGTTAGGGTGGGGGTTAAGCATAAGGTGTCCGCCTAGGGTTAGGGTTAGGTCTACGATTTGATTTAGGCTTCAGGTTAGGTTAGGTTTGAACTTAGTTTGAGGGAGTCAGTTTAGGGCTACTGTTAGTTTTCGGTTAACTGTTACGGTTGTAGTAAGCGTCTTGGTCAGGTTCGGTTTGGGGTTGAGCTTAAGGTGTCCGCCTAGGGTTAGGGTTAGGTGTATGGTTTGATTTAGGCTTCAGCTTAGGTTAGGATTGAACTTAGTTTGAGGGAGTAAGTTTAGGCCTACTGTTAGTTTTCGTTTAACTGTTACGGTTGGAGTAAGCGTCAGGGTCAGGTTCGGGTGGGGGTTAAGCATAAGGTGTCCGCCTAGGGTTAGGGTTGGGTCTATGGTTTCATTTAGCCTTCAGGTTAGGTTAGGATTGAACTTAGTTTGAGGCAGTAAGTTTAGGGCCACTGTTAGTTTTCGGTTCAGTGTTACGGTTCGATTTAGCCTCAGGGTCAGGTTAGGGTTGGGGTTAAGCTTAAGCTTTCCGCCTAGTGTTAGGGTTAGGTCTATTGTTTGAGTTAGGCTTCAGGTTAGGTTAGGTTTGAACTTAGTTTGAGGGAGACAGTTTAGGGCTTCTGTTAGTTTTCATTTAACTGTTACGGTTGGAGTAAGCATCAGGGTCAGGTTAGGGTGGGGGTTAAGCATAAGGTGTCCTCCTAGGGTTGGGGTTAGGTCTATGGTTTCATTTAGGCTTCAGGTTAGGTTAGGATTGAACTTAGTTTGAGGGAGTAAGTTTAGGGCTACTGTTAGTTTTCGGTTCAATGTTACGTTTGGAGTTAGCGTGAGGGTCCGGTTAGGTTTGGGGTTGAGCTTAAGGTGTTCGCCTAGGGTTAGGGTTAGGTCTGTGGTTTGAGTTAGGCTTCAGGTTAGGTTAGGTTTGAACTTAGTTTTAGGGAGTAAGTTTAGGGCTACTGTTAGTTTTCGGTTCAGTGTTACAGTTGGAGATAGCATCAGGGTCAGGTTAGAGTTTGGGTTGAGCTTCAGGTGTCCGCCTAGGGTTAAGGTTAGGTCTATGGTTTGAGTTAGGCTTCAGGTTAGGTTAGGTTTGAACTTAGCTTGAGGGAGAAAGTTTAGGCCTATTGTATTTTTTGGTTCAGTGTTATGGTTGGAGTTAGCGTGAGGGTCAGGTTAGGGTTGGGGTTGAGCTTAAGGTGTCCTCCTAGGGTTAGGGTTAGGTCTGTGGTATGAGTTAGGCTCCAGGTTAGGTTCGGTTTGAACTTAGTTTGAGGGAGTAAGTTTAGGGCTACTGTTAGTTTTCGGTTCAGTGTTACGGTTGGAAATAGCGTCAGGGTCAGGTTAGGGTTGGGGTTGAGCTTCAGGTGTCCGCCTAGGGTTAGGGTTAGGTCTATGGTTTGTGTTAGGCTCCAGGTTAGGTTAGGTTTGAACTTAGTTTGAGGGAGTAAGTTTAGGGCTACTGTTAGTTTTCGGTTCAGTGTTACGGTTGGAGTTAGCGTTAGGGTCAGGTTAGGGTTGGGGTTGAGCTTAAGGTGTCCTCCTAGGGTTAGGGTTAGGTCTGTGGTTTGAGTTAGGCTCCAGGTTAGGTTCGGTTTGAACTTAGTTTGAGGGAGTAAGTTTAGGGCTACTGTTAGTTTTCGGTTTAGTGTTACGGTTGGAGATAGCGTCAGGGTCTGGTTAGGGTTGTGGTTGAGTTTCAGGTGTCCGCCTAGGGTTAGGGTTATGTCTATGGTTTGAGTTATGCTTCAAGTTAGGTTAGGTTTGAAGTTAGTTTGAGGGAGTATGTTTAGGGCTACTGTTAGTTTTCGGGTAACTGTTACTGTTGGAGTTAGCGTCAGGGCCAGGTTAGGGTTCGGGTTGAGCTTAAGGTGTCCGCCTAGGGTTAGGGTTAGGTCTATTGTTTGAGTTAGGCTTCAGGTTAGGTTAGGTTTGAACTTAGTTTGTGGGAGAGAGTTTAGGGCTACTGTTAGTTTTCGTTTAACTGTTACGGTTGGAGTAAGCGTCAGGGTCAAGTTAGGGTGGGGGTTAAGCATAAGGTGTCCGCCTAGGGTTAGGGTTAGGTCTATGGTTTGATTTAGGCTTCAGGTTAGGTTAGGATTGAACTTAGTTTGAGGGAGTAAGTTTAGGGCTACTGTAAGTTTTCAGTTCAATGTTATGTTTGGAGTTAGCGTGAGGGTCCGGTTAGTGTTGGGGTTGAGCTTAAGGTGTCCGCTTAGGGTTAGGGTTAGGTCTGTGGTTTGAGATAGGGTTCAGGTTAGGTTTAGGTTTGAACTTAGTTTGAGGGAGTAAGTTTAGGGCTACTGTTAGTTTTCGGTTCAGTGTTACGGTTGGAGATAGCGTCAGGGTCAGGTTAGGGTAGGGGTTGAGCTTCAGGTGTCCGCCTATTGTTAGGTTTAGGTCTATGATTTGATTTAGGCTTCAGGTTAGGTTAGGTTTGAACTTAGTTTGAGCGAGTAAGTTTAGGGCTACTGTTAGTTTTTGGTTCAGTGTTACGTTTGGAGTTAGCGTGAGGGTCCTGTTAGGGTTCGGTTTGAGCTTCAGGTGTCCGCCTAGGGTGAGGGTTAGGTGTATGGTTTGATTTAGGCTTCAGGTTAGGTTAGGTTTGAACTTAGTTTGAGGGAGAAAGTTTAGGGCTACTGGTAGTTTTCGGGTAACTGTTATGGTTGGAGTTAGCGTCACGGCCAGGTAAGGTTTGGGGTTGAAGTTAAGGTGTCCGCCTAGGGTTAGGGTTAGGTGTATGGTTTGAGATAGGCTCCAGGTTAGGTTAGGTGTGAAGTTAGTTTGAGGGAGTAAGTTTAGGGCTACTGTTAGTTTTCGGTTAACTGTTACAGTTGGAGTACGCGGCAGGGTCAGGTTAGGGTGTGGGTTAAGCATAAGGTGTCCGCCTAGGGTTAGGGTTAGGTCTATGATTTGATTTAGGCTTCAGGTTAGGTTAGGTTTGAACTTAGTTTGAGGGAGTCAGTTTAGGGCTACTGTTAGTTTTCGTTTAACTGTTACGGTTGGAGTAAGCGTCAGGGTCAGGTTAGGTTTGGGGTTGAGCTTAAGGTGTCCGCCTAGGGTTAGGGTTAGGTGTATGGTTTGATTTAGGCTTCAGCTTAGGTTAGGTTTGAACTTAGTTTGAGGGAGTAAGTTTAGGGCTACTGTTAGTTTTCGTTTAACTGTTACGGTTGGAGTTAGCGTCAGGGTCAGGTTAGGGTGGGGGTTAAGCATAAGGTGTCCGCCTAGGGTTACGGTTAGGTCTATGGTTTCACTTAGGCTTCAGGTTAGGTTAGGATTGAACTTAGTTTGAGGGAGTAAGTTTAGGGCTACTGTTAGTTTTCGGTTCAATGTTACGTTTGGAGTTAGCGTGACGGTCCGGTTAGGGTTGGGTTTGAGCTTAAGGTGTCTGCCTAGGGTTAGGGTTAGGTCTGTGGTTTGAGTTAGGCTTCAGGTTAGGTTAGGTTTGAACTTAGTTTGAGGGAGTAAGTTTAGGGCTACTGTTAGTTTTCGGTTCAGTGTTACGGTTGGAGTTAGCGTGAGGGTCAGGTTAGGGTTGGGGTTGAGCTTAAGGTGTCCTCCTAGGTTTAGGGTTAGGTCTGTGGTTTGAGATAAGCTCCAGGTTATGTTAGGTTTGAACTTAGTTTGAGGGAGTAAGTTTAGGGCTACTGTTAGTTTTCGGTAAACTGTTACAGTTGGAGTAAGCGTCAGGGTCAGGTTAGGGTGGGGGTTAAGCATAAGATGTCCGCCTAGGGTTAGGGTTAGGTCTATGATTTGATTTAGGCTTCAGGTTAGGTTAGGTTTGAACTTAGTTTGAGGGAGTCAGTTTAGGGCTACTGTTAGTTTTCGGTTAACTGTTACGGTTGTAGTAAGCGTCAGGGTCAGGTTATGTTTGGGGTTGAGCTTAAGGTGTCCGCCTAGGGTTAGGGTTAGGTGTATGGTTTGATTTAGGCTTCAGCTTAGGTTAGGTTTGAACTTAGTTTGAGGGAGTAAGTTTAGGGCTACTGTTAGTTTTCGTTTAACTGTTACGGTTGGAGTCAGCGTCAGGGTCAGGTTCGGGTGGGGGTTAAGCATAAGGTGTCCGCCTAGGGTTAGGGTTAGGTCTATGGTTTCATTTAGGCTTCAGGTTAGGTTAGGATTGAACTTAGTTTGAGGCAGTAAGTTTAGGGCCACTGTTAGTTTTCGGTTCAGTGTTACGGTTGGATTTAGCCTCAGGGTCAGGTTAGGGTTGGGGTTAAGCTTAAGGTGTCCGCCTAGGGTTAGTGTTAAGTCTATTGTTTGAGTTAGGCTTCAGGTTAGGATAGGTTTGAACTTAGTTTGAGGGAGACAGTTTAGGGCTACTGTTAGTTTTCGTTTAACTGTTACGTTTGGAATAAGCGTCAGGGTCAGGTTAGGGTGGGGGTTAAGCATAAGGTGTCCGCCTAGGGTTAGGGTTAGGTCTATGGTTTCATTTAGGCTTCAGGTTAGGTTAGGATTGAACTTAGTTTGAGGGAGTAAGTTTAGGGCTACTGTTAGTTTTCGGTTCAATGTTACGTTTGGAGTTAGCGTGAGGGTCCGGTTAGGTTTGGGGTTGAGCTTAAGGTGTTCGCCTAGGGTTAGGGTTAGGTCTGTGGTTTGAGTTAGGCTTCAGGTTAGGTTAGGTTTGAACTTAGTTTGAGGGAGTAAGTTTAGGGCTACTGTTAGTTTTCGGTTCAGTGTTACAGTTGGAGATAGCATCAGGGTCAGGTTAGAGTTTGGGTTGAGCTTCAGGTGTCCGCCTAGGGTTAAGGTTAGGTCTATGGTTTGAGTTAGGCTTCAGGTTAGGTTAGGTTTGAACTTAGTTTGAGGGAGAAAGTTAAGGCCTATTGTATTTTTTGGTTCAGTGTTATGGTTGGAGTTAGCGTGAGGGTCAGGTTAGGGTTGGGGTTGAGCTTAAGGTGTCCTCCTAGGGTTAGGGTTAGGTCTGTGGTTTGAGTTAGGCTTCAGGTTAGGTTAGGTTTGAACTTAGTTTGAGGGAGTAAGTTTAGGGCTACTGTTAGTTTTCGGTTCAGTGTTACGGTTGGAGATAGCGTCAGGGTCAGGTTAGGGTTGTGATTGAGCTTCAGGTGTCCGCCTAGGTTTAGGGTTAGGTCTATGGTTTGGGTTAGGGTCCAGGTTAGGTTAGGTTTGAACTTAGTTTGAGCGAGTAAGTTTAGGGCTACTGTTTGTTTTCGGTTCAGTGTTACGGTTGGAGATAGCGTCAGGGTCTGGTTAGGGTTGTGGTTGAGTTTCAGGTGTCCGCCTAGGGTTAGGGTTAGGTCTATGGTTTGAGTTAGGCTTCAAGTTAGGTTAGGTTGAAAGTTAGTTTGAGGGAGTAAGTTTAGGGCTACTGTTAGTTTTCGGGTAACTGTTACTGTTGGAGTTAGCGTCAGGGCCAGGTTCGGGTTGGGGTTGAGCTTAAGGTGTCCGCCTAGGGTTAAGGATAGGTGTATGGTTTGATTTATTCTTCAGGTTAGGATAGGTTTGAACTTAGTTTGAGGGAGTAAGTTTAGGGCTACTGTTAGTTTTCGTTTAACTGTTACGGTTGGATTAAGCGTCAGGGTCAGGTTATGGTGGGGGTTAACCATAAGGTGTCCGCCTAGGGTTAGGGTTAGGTCTATGGTTTCATTTAGGCTTCAGGTTAGGTTAGGTTTGAACTTAGTTTGAGGGAGTAAGTTTAGGGCTACTGTTAGTTTTCGGTTCAGTGTTACGGTTGGAAATAGCGTCAGGGTCAGGTTAGGGTTGGGGTTGAGCTTCAGGTGTCCGCCTAGGGTTAGGGTTAGGTCTATGGTTTGTGTTAGGCTCCAGGTTAGGTTAGGTTTGAACTTAGTTTGAGGGAGTAAGTTTAGGGCTACTGTTAGTTTTCGGTTCAGTGTTACGGTTGGAGTTAGCGTTAGGGTCAGGTTAGGGTTGGGGTTGAGCTTAAGGTGTCCTCCTAGGGTTAGGGTTAGGTCTGTGGTTTGAGTTAGGCTCCAGGTTAGGTTAGGTTTGAACTTAGTTTGAGGGAGTAAGTTTAGGGCTACTGTTAGTTTTTGGTTCAGTGTTATGGTTGGAGATAGCGTCAGGGTCTGGTTAGGGTTGTGGTTGAGTTTCATGTGTCCGCCTAGGGTTAGGGTTAGGTCCATGGTTTGAGTTAGGCTTCAAGTTAGGTTAGGTTTGAAGTTAGTTTGAGCGAGTAAGTTTAGGGCTACTGTTAGTATTCGGTCCAGTGTTACAGTTGGAGTTAATGTGAGGGTCAGGTTAGGGTTGGGGTTGAGCTTAAGGTGTCCTCCTAGGGTTAGGGTTAGGTCTGTGGTTTGAGTTAGGCTCCAGGTTAGGTTCGGTTTGAACTTAGTTTGAGGGAGTAAATTTAGGGCTACTGTTAGTTTTCGGTTTAGTGTTACGGTTGGAGATAGCGTCAGGTCTGGTTAGGGTTGTGGTTGAGTTTCAGGTGTCCGCCTAGGGTTAGGGTTATGTCTATGGTTTGAGTTATGCTTCAAGTTAGGTTAGGTTTGAAGTTAGTTTGAGGGAGTATGTTTAGGGCTACTGTTAGTTTTCGGGTAACTGTTACTGTTGGAGTTAGCGTCAGGGCCAGGTTCGGGTTCGGGTTGAGCTTAAGGTGTCCGCCTAGGGTTAAGGATAGGTGTATGGTTTGATTTATTCTTCAGGTTAGGATAGGTTTGAACTTAGTTTGAGGGAGTAAGTTTAGGGCTACTGTTAGTTTTCGTTTAACTGTTACGGTTGGATTAAGCGTCAGGGTCAGGTTATGGTGGGGGTTAACCATAAGGTGTCCGCCTAGGGTTAGGGTTAGGTCTATGGTTTCATTTAGGCTTCAGGTTAGGTTAGGATTGAACTTAGTTTGAGGGAGTAAGTTTAGGGCTACTCTTAGTTTTCGGTTCAGTGATATGGTTGGCTTTAGCCTGGAGGTCAGGTTAGGGTTGGGGTTGAGCTTAAGGTGTCCGCCTAGGGTTAGGGTTAGGTCTATGATTTGATTTAGGCTTCAGGTTAGGTTAGGTTTGAACTTAGTTTGAGGGAGTCAGTTTAGGGCTACTGTTAGTTTTTGGTTAACTGTTACGGTTGTAGTAAGCGTCAGGGTCAGGTTAGGTTTGGGGTTGAGCTTAAGGTGTCCGCCTAGGGTTAGGGTTAGGTGTATGGTTTGATTTAGGCTTCAGGATAGGTTAGGTTTGAACTTAGTTTGAGGGAGTAAGTTTAGGGCTACTGTTAGTTTTTGGTTCAGTGTTACATTTGGAGTTAGCGTGAATGTCTGGTTAGGGTTGGGGTTGATCTTAAGGTGTCCACCTAGGGTTAGGGTTAGGTCTGTGGTTTGAGATAGGGTTCAGGTTAGGTTTAGGTTTGAACTTAGTTTGAGGGAGTAAGTTTAGGGCTACTGTTAGTTTTCGGTTCAGTGTTACGGTTGGAGACAGCGTCAGGGTCAGGTTAGGGTAGGGGTTGAGCTTCAGGTGTCCGCCTATTGTTCGGGTTAGGTCTATGATTTGATTTAGGCTTCAGGTTAGGTTAGGTTTGAACTTAGTTTGAGCGAGTAAGTTTAGGGCTACTGTTAGTTTTTGTTTCAGTGTTACGTTTGGAGTTAGCGTGAGGGTCCGGTTAGGGTTCGGTTTGAGCTTCAGGTGTCCGCCTAGGGTTAGGGTTAGGTGTATGGTTTGATTTAGGCTTCAGGTTAGGTTAGGTTTGAACTTAGTTTGAGGGAGAAAGTTTAGGGCTACTGGTAGTTTTCGGGTAACTGTTATGGTTGGAGTTAGCGTCACGGCCAGGTAAGGTTTGGGGTTGAAGTTAAGGTGTCCGCCTAGGGTTAGGGTTAGGTGTATGGTTTGATTTACGCTTCAGGTTAGGTTAGGTGTGAACTTAGTTTGAGGGAGTAAGTTTAGGGCTATTGTTAGTTTTCGGTTCAGTATTATGGTTGGAGTTAGCGTCAGGGTCAGGTTAGGGTTGGGGTTAGCTTGAGGTGTCTGCCTAGGGTTAGGGTTAGTTCCATGGTTTCATTTAGGCTCCAGGTTAGGTTACGTTTGAACTTAGTTTGAGTGAGTAAGTTTAGGGCTATTGTTAGTTTTCGGTTCAGTGTTACGGTTGGAGATAGCGTCAGGGTCAGGTTAGGGTTGGAGTTGAGCTTAAGGTGTCCGCCTAGGGTGAGGGTTAGGTCTGTGGTTTGATTTAGGCTTCAGGTTAGGTTACGTTTGAACTTAGTTTGAGTGAGTAAGTTTAGGGCTACTGTTAGTTTTCGGTTCAGTGTTACGGTTGGAGATAGCGTCAGGGTCAGGTTACGGTTGGGGTTGATCTTCAGGTGTCCGCCTATTGTTAGCTTTAGGTCTATGATTTGAGTTAGGCTTCAGGTTATGTTAGGTTTGAACTTAGTTTGAGGGAGTAAGTTTAGGCCTATTGTATTTTTTGGTTCATTGTTACGGTTGAATTTAGCCTCAGGGTCAGGTAAGGGTTGGGGTCAAGCTTAAGGTGTCCGCCTAGGTTTAGGGTTAGGTCTATTGTTTGAGTTAGTCTTCAGGTTAGGTTAGGTTTGAACTTAGTTTGAGGGAGTAAGTTTAGGGCTACTGTTAGTTTTCGGTTCAGTGTTACGGTTGGATTTAGCGTGAGGGTCAGGTTAGGGTTGGGGTTGTGCTTAAGGTGTCCTCCTAGGGTTAGGGTTAGGTCTGTGGTTTGAGTTAGGCTTCAGGTTAGGTTAGGTTTGAACTTAGTTTGAGGGAGTAAGTTTAGGGCTACTGTTAGTTTTCGGGTAACTGTTACTGTTGGAGTTAGCGTCATGGCCAGGTTAGGGTTGGGGTTGAGCTTAAAGTGTCCGCCTAGGGTTAGGGTTAGGTATATGGTTTGATTTAGTCTTTAGGTTAGGTTAGGTTTGAACTTAGTTTGAGGGAGTAAGTTTAGGGCTACTGTTAGTTTTCGTTTAACTGTTACGGTTGGAGTAAGCGTCTGGGTCAGGTTAGGGTAGGGGTTAAGCATAAGGTGTCCGCCTAGGGTTAGGGTTAGGTCTATGGTTTCATTTAGGCTTCAGGTTAGGTTAGGATTGAACTTAGTTTGAGGGAGTAAGTTTAGGGCTAGTCTTAGTTTTCGGTTCAGTGATATGGTTGGAGTTAGCCTGCAGGTCAGGTTAGGGTTGGGTTTGAGCTTAAGGTGTCCGCCTAGGGTTAGGGTTAGGTCTATGATTTGATTTAGGCTTCAGGTTAGGTTAGGTTTGAACTTAGTTTGAGGGAGTAAGTTTAGGGCTACTGTTAGTTTTTGGTTCAGTGTTATATTTGGAGTTAGAGTGAATGTCTGGTTAGGGTTGGGGTTGATCTTAAGGTGTCCACCTAGGGTTAGGGTTAGGTCTGTGGTTTGAGATAGGGTTCAGGTTAGGTTAGGTTTGAACTTAGTTTGAGGGAGTAAGTTTAGGGCTACTGTTAGTTTTCGGTTCAGTGTTACGGTTGGAGATAGCGTCAGGGTCAGGTTAGGGTAGGGGTTGAGCTTCAGGTGTCCGCCTATTGTTAGGGTTAGGTCTATGATTTGATTTAGGCTTCAGGTTCGGTTAGGTTTGAACTTAGTTTGAGCGAGTAAGTTTAGGGCTACTGTTAGTTTTTGGTTCAGTGTTATGGTTGGAGATAGCGTCACGGTCAAGTTAGGGTTGGGTTTGAGATTGAGGTGTCCGCCTAGGCTTAGGATTAGGTCTATGGTTTGAGTTAGGCTTCAGGTTAGGTTAGGTTTGAACTTAGTTTGAGGGAGTAAGTTTAGGCCTATTGTATTTTTTGGTTCAGTGTTACGGTTGAATTTAGCCTCAGGGTCAGGTTAGGGTTGGGGTCAAGCTTAAGGTGTCCGCCTAGGGTTAGGGTTAGGTCTATTGTTTGAGTTAGGCTTCAAGTTAGGTTAGGTTTGAAGTTAGTTTGAGCGAGTAAGTTTAGGGCTACTGTTAGTATTCGGTTCAGTGTTACAGTTGGAGTTAGTGTGAGGGTCAGGTTAGGGTTGGGGTTGAGCTTAAGGTGTCCTCCTAGGGTTAGGGTTAGGTCTGTGGTATGAGTTAGGCTCCAGGTTAGGTTCGGTTTGAACTTAGTTTGAGGGAGTAAGTTTAGGGCTACTGTTAGTTTTCGGTTTAGTGTTACGGTTGGAGATAGCGTCAGGGTCTGGTTAGGGTTGTGGTTGAGTTTCAGGTTTCTGCCTAGGGTTAGGGTTATGTCTATGGTTTGAGTTATGCTTCAAGTTAGGTTAGGTTTGAAGTTAGTTTGAGGGAGTATGTTTAGGGCTACTGTTAGTTTTCGGGTAACTGTTACTGTTGGAGTTAGCGTCAGGGCCAGGTTAGGGTTCGGGTTGAGCTTAAGGTGTCCGCCTAGGGTTAGGGTTAGGTCTATTGTTTGAGTTAGGCTTCAGGTTAGGTTAGGTTTGAACTTAGTTTGTGGGAGAGAGTTTAGGGCTACTGTTAGTTTTCGTTTAACTGTTACGGTTGGAGTAAGCGTCAGGGTCAAGTTAGGGTGGGGGTTAAGCATAAGGTGTCCGCCTAGGGTTAGGGTTAGGTCTATGGTTTGATTTAGGCTTCAGGTTAGGTTAGGATTGAACTTAGTTTGAGGGAGTAAGTTTAGGGCTACTGTAAGTTTTCAGTTCAATGTTATGTTTGGAGTTAGCGTGAGGGTCCGGTTAGTGTTGGGGTTGAGCTTAAGGTGTCCGCTTAGGGTTAGGGTTAGGTCTGTGGTTTGAGATAGGGTTCAGGTTAGGTTTAGGTTTGAACTTAGTTTGAGGGAGTAAGTTTAGGGCTACTGTTAGTTTTCGGTTCAGTGTTACGGTTGGAGATAGCGTCAGGGTCAGGTTAGGGTAGGGGTTGAGCTTCAGGTGTCCGCCTATTGTTAGGTTTAGGTCTATGATTTGATTTAGGCTTCAGGTTAGGTTAGGTTTGAACTTAGTTTGAGCGAGTAAGTTTAGGGCTACTGTTAGTTTTTGGTTCAGTGTTACGTTTGGAGTTAGCGTGAGGGTCCGGTTAGGGTTCGGTTTGAGCTTCAGGTGTCCGCCTAGGGTGAGGGTTAGGTGTATGGTTTGATTTAGGCTTCAGGTTAGGTTAGGTTTGAACTTAGTTTGAGGGAGAAAGTTTAGGGCTACTGGTAGTTTTCGGGTAACTGTTATGGTTGGAGTTAGCGTCACGGCCAGGTAAGGTTTGGGGTTGAAGTTAAGGTGTCCGCCTAGGGTTAGGGTTAGGTGTATCGTTTGAGATAGGCTCCAGGTTAGGTTAGGTGTGAAGTTAGTTTGAGGGAGTAAGTTTAGGGCTACTGTTAGTTTTCGGTTAACTGTTACAGTTGGAGTACGCGGCAGGGTCAGGTTAGGGTGTGGGTTAAGCATAAGGTGTCCGCCTAGGGTTAGGGTTAGGTCTATGATTTGATTTAGGCTTCAGGTTAGGTTAGGTTTGAACTTAGTTTGAGGGAGTCAGTTTAGGGCTACTGTTAGTTTTCGTTTAACTGTTACGGTTGGAGTAAGCGTCAGGGTCAGGTTAGGTTTGGGGTTGAGCTTAAGGTGTCCGCCTAGGGTTAGGGTTAGGTGTATGGTTTGATTTAGGCTTCAGCTTAGGTTAGGTTTGAACTTAGTTTGAGGGAGTAAGTTTAGGGCTACTGTTAGTTTTCGTTTAACTGTTACGGTTGGAGTTAGCGTCAGGGTCAGGTTAGGGTGGGGGTTAAGCATAAGGTGTCCGCCTAGGGTTACGGTTAGGTCTATGGTTTCACTTAGGCTTCAGGTTAGGTTAGGATTGAACTTAGTTTGAGGGAGTAAGTTTAGGGCTACTGTTAGTTTTCGGTTCAATGTTACGTTTGGAGTTAGCGTGACGGTCCGGTTAGGGTTGGGGTTGAGCTTAAGGTGTCTGCCTAGGGATAGGGTTAGGTCTGTGGTTTGAGTTAGGCTTCAGGTTAGGTTAGGTTTGAACTTAGTTTGAGGGAGTAAGTTTAGGGCTACTGTTAGTTTTCGGTTCAGTGTTACGGTTGGAGTTAGCGTGAGGGTCAGGTTAGGGTTGGGGTTGAGCTTAAGGTGTCCTCCTAGGTTTAGGGTTAGGTCTGTGGTTTGAGATAGGCTCCAGGTTATGTTAGGTTTGAACTTAGTTTGAGGGAGTAAGTTTAGGGCTACTGTTAGTTTTCGGTAAACTGTTACAGTTGGAGTAAGCGTCAGGGTCTGGTTAGGGTTGCGGTTGAGTTTCAGGTGTCCGCCTAGGGTTAGGGTTAGGTCTATGGTTTGAGTTAGGCTTCAAGTTAGGTTAGGTTTGAAATTAGTTTGAGGGAGTAAGTTTAGGGCTACTGTTAGTTTTCGGGTAACTGTTACTGATGGAGTTAGCGTCAGGGTCAGGTTATGTTTGGGGTTGAGCTTAAGGTGTCCGCCTAGGGTTAGGGTTAGGTGTATGGTTTGATTTAGGCTTCAGGTTAGGTTAGGTTTGAACTTAGTTTGAGGGAGTAAGTTTAGGGCTACTGTTAGTTTTCGTTTAACTGTTACGGTTGGAGTAAGCGTCAGGGTCAGGTTAGGGTGGGGGTTAAGCATAAGGTGTCCGCCTAGGGTTAGGGTTAGATCTATGGTTTCATTTAGGCTTCAGGTTAGGTTAGGATTGAACTTAGTTTGAGGGAGTAAGTTTAGGGCCACTGTTAGTTTTCGGTTCAGTGTTACGGTTGGATATAGCCTCAGGGTCAGGTTAGGGTTGGGGTTAAGCTTAAGGTGTCCGCCTAGGGTTAGGGTTAAGTCTATTGTTTGAGTTAGGTTTCAGGTTAGGTTAGGTTTGAACTTAGTTTGAGGGAGACAGTTTAGGGCTACTGTTAGTTTTCATTTAACTGTTACGGTTGGAGTAAGCGTCAGGGTCAGGTTAGTGTGGGGGTTAAGCATAAGGTGTCCGCCTAGGGTTAGGGTTAGGTCTATGGTTTCATTTAGGCTTCAGGTTAGGTTAGGATTGAACTTAGTTTGAGGGAGTAAGTTTAGGGCTACTGTGAGTTTTCGGTTAACTGTTACGGTTGGAGTAAGCGTCAGGGTCAGGTTAGGGTTGGGGTCAAGCTTAAGGTGTCCGCCTAGGGTTAGGGTTAGGTCTATTGTTTGAGTTAGGCTTCAGGTTAGGTTAGGTTTGAACTTAGTTTGAGGGAGTAAGTTTAGGGCTACTGTTAGTTTTCGGTACAGTGTTACGGTTGGAGTTAGCGTGAGGGTCAGGTTAGGGTTGGGGTTGAGCTTAAGGTGTCCTCCAAGGGTTAGGGTTAGGTCTGTTTTTTGAGTGGGGCTTCAGGTTAGGTTAGGTTTGAACTTAGTTTGAGGGAGTAAGTTTAGGGCTACTGTTAGTTTTCAGTTCAGTGTTACGGTTGGAGATAGCGTCAGGGTCAGGTTAGGGTTGTGATTGGGCTTCAGGTGTCCGCCTAGGGTTAGGGTTAGGTCTATGGTTTGAGTTAGGGTCCAGGTTAGGGTAGGTTTGAACTTAGTTTGAGGGAGTAAGTTTAGGGCTACTGTTAGTTTTCGGTTCAGTGTTACGGTTGGAGATAGCGTCAGGGTCTGGTTAGGGTTGTTGTTGAGTTTCAGGTGTCCGCCTAGGTTTAGGGTTAGGTCTATGGTTTGAGTTAGGCTTCAAGTTAGGTTAGGTTTGAAGTTAGTTTGAGGGAGTAAGTTTAGGGCTACTGTTAGTTTTCGGGTAACTGTTACGGTTGGAGTTAGCGTCAGGGCCAGGTTAGGGTTGGGGTTGAGCTTAAGGTGTCCGCCTAGGGTTAGGGTTAGGTCTACTGTTTGAGTTAGGCTTCAGGTTAGGTTAGTTTTGAACTTAGTTTTTGGGAGACAGTTTAGGGCTACTGTTAGTTTTCGTTTAACTGTTACGGTTGGAGTAAGCTTCAGGGTCAAGTTAGGGTGGGGGTTAAGCATAAGGTGTCCGCCTAGGGTTAGGTTAGGTCTATGGTTTCATTTAGGCTTCAGTTTAGGTTAGGATTGAACTTAGTTATAGGGAGTAAGTTTAGGGCTACTGTTAGTTTTCGGTTCAATGTTACGTTTGGAGTTAGCGTGAGGGTCCGGTTAGGGTTGAGCTTGAGCTTAAGGTGTCCGCCTAGGGTTAGGGTTAGGTCTGTGGTTTGAGTTAGGCTTCAGGTTAGGTTAGGTTTGAACTTAGTTTGAGGGAGTAAGTTTAGGGCTACTGTTAGTTTTCGGTTCAGTGTTACGGTTGGAGATAGCGTCAGGGTCAGGTTAGGGTTGGGGTTGAGCTTCAGGTGTCCGCATAGGGTTAGGGTTAGGTCTATGGTTTGAGTTAGGCTTCAGGTTAGGTTAGGTTTGAACTTAGTTTGAGGGATTAAGTTTAGGGCTACTGTTAGTTTTCGGTTCAGTGTTACGGTTGGAGTTAGCGTGAGGGTCAGGTTAGGGTTGGGTTTGAACTTCAGGTGTCCGCCTAGGGTTAGGTTTTGGTGTATGGTTTGATTTAGGCTTCAGGTTAGGTTAGGTTGGAACTTAGTTTGAGGCAGTAAGTTTAGGGCTACTGTTAGTTTTCGGGTAACTGTTACGGTTGGAGTTAGCGTCAGGGCCAGGTTAGGGTTGGGGTTGAGCTTAAGGTGTCTGCCTAGGGTTAGGGTTAGGTCTGTGATTTGAGTTAGGGTTCAGGTTAGGTTAGGTTTGAACTTAGTTTGAGGGAGTAAGTTTAGGGCTACTGTTAGTTTTCGGTTCAGTGTTACGGTTGGAGATAGCGTCAGGGTCAGGTTAGGGTTGGGGTTGAGCTTTACGTTTCCGCCTTGGGTTAGGGTTAGGTCTATGGTTTGAGTTAGGCTTCAAGTTAGGTTAGGTTTGAAGTTAGTTTGAGGGAGTAAGTTTAGGGCTACTGTTAGTTTTCGGGTAACTGTTACTGTTGGAGTTAGCGTCAGGGCCAGGTTAGCTTTGGGGTTGAGCTTAAGGTGTCCACCTAGGGTTAGGGTTAGGTGTATGGTTTGATTTAGGCTTCACGTTAGGTGAGGTTTGAAGTTAGTTTGAGGGAGTAAGTTTAGGGCTATTGTTAGTTTTCGGTTAACTGTTACAGTTGGAGTAAGCGTCAGGGTCAGGTTAGGGTGGGGGTTAAACATAAGGTGTCCGCCTAGGGTTAGGGTTAGGTGTATGTTTGATTTAGGCTTCAGGTTAGGTTGGGTTTGAACTTAGTTTGAGGGAGTGAGTTTAGGGCTACTGTTAGTTTTCGGTTAACTGTTACGGTTGGAGTAAGCGTCAGGGTCAGGTTAGGTTTGGGGTTGAGCTTAAGGTGTCCGCCTAGGGTTAGGGTTAGGTGTATGGTTTGATTTAGGCTTCAGGTTAGGTTAGGTTTGAACTTAGTTTGAGGGAGTAAGTTTTGGGCTACTGTTAGTTTTCGTTTAACTGTTACGGTTGGAGTAAGCGTCAGGGTCAGGTTAGGGTGGGGGTTAAGCATAAGGTGTCCGCCTAGGGTTAGGTTTAGGTCTATGGTTTCATTTAGGCTTCAGGTTAGGTTAGGATTGAACTTAGTTTGAGGGAGTAAGTTTAGGGCCACTGTTAGTTTTCGGTTCAGTGTTACGGTTCGATTTAGCCTCAGGGTCAGGTTAGGTTTGGGGTTAAGCTTAAGGTGTCCGCCTATGGTTAGGGTTAGGTCTATTGTTTGAGTTAGGCTTCAGGTTAGGTTAGGTTTGAACTTAGTTTGAGGGAGACAGTTTAGGGCTACTGTTAGTTTTCATTTAACTGTTACGGTTGGAGTAAGCGTCAGGGTCAGGTTAGGGTGGGGGATAAGCATAAGGTATCCGCCTAGGGTTAGGGTTAGGTCTACGGTTTCATTTAGGCTTCAGGTTAGGTTAGGATTGAACGTAGTTTGAGGGAGTAAGTTTAGGGCTACTGTTAGTTTTCGGTTCAGTGTTACGGTTGGAGATAGCGTCAGGGTCTGGTTAGGGTTGTGGTTGAGTTTCAGGTGTCCGCCTAGGGTTAGAGTTAGGTCTATGGTTTGAGTTAGGCTTCAAATTAGGTTAGGTTTGAAGTTAGTTTGAGGGAGTAAGTTTAGGGCTACTGTTAGTTTTCGGGTAACTGTTACTGTTGGAGTTAGCTTCAGGGCCTTGTTAGGGTTGGGGTTGAGCTTAAGGTGTCCGCCTAGGGTTAGGGTTAGGTGAATGGTTTGATTTACGCTTCAGGTTAGGTTAGGTTTGAACTTAGTTTGAGGGAGTAAGTTTAGGGCTACTGTTAGTTTTCGTTTAACTGTGACGGTTGGAGTAAGCGTCAGGGTCACGTTATGGTGGGGGTTAACCATAAGGTGTCCGCCTAAGGTTAGGGTTAGGTCTATGGTTTCATTTAGGCTTCAGGTTAGGTTAGGTTTGAACTTAGTTTGAGGGAGTAAGTTTAGGGCTACTGTTAGTTTTCGGTTCAGTGTTACGGTTGGAGATAGCGTCAGGGTCTGGTTAGGGTTGTGGTTGAGTTTCAGGTGTCTGCCTAGGGTTAGGGTTATGTCTATGGTTTGAGTTAGGCTCCAGGTTAGGTTACGTTTGAACTTAGTTTGAGTGAGTAAGTTTAGGGCTACTGTTAGTTTTCGGTTCAGTGTTACGTTTGGAGTTAGCATGAGGGTCCGGTTAGGGTTGGGGTTGAGCTTAAGATGTCCGCCTAGGGTTAGGGTTAGGTCTGTGGTTTGAGTTAGGCTTCAGGTTAGGTTAGGTTTGAACTTAGTTTGAGGGAGTAAGTTTAGGGCTACTGTTAGTTTTCGGTTCAGTGTTACAGTTGGAGATAGCGTCAGGGTCAGGTTAGGGTTGGGGTTGAGCTTCAGGTGACCGCCTAGGGTTAGGGTTAGGTCTATGGTTTGAGATAGGCTTCAGGTTAGGTTAGATTTTAACTTAGTTTTAGGGAGTAAGTTTAGGGCTACTGTTAATTTTAGGATCAGTGTTACGGTTGGATTTAGCGTGAAGGTCAGGTTAGGCTTGGGTTTGAGCTTCAGGTGTCCGCCTAGGGTTAGGGTTAGGTGTATGGTTTGATTTAGGCTTCAGGTTAGGTTAGGTTTGAACTTAGTTTGAGGGAGTAAGTTTAGGGCTACTGGTAGTTTTCGGGTAACTGTTACGATTGGAGTTAGCGTCACGGCCAGGTTAGGGTTGGGGTTGAGCTTAAGGTGTCCCCCTAGGGTTAGGGTTAGGTGTATGGTTTGATTTAGGCTTCAGGTTAGGTTATGTTTGAACTTAGTTTGAGGGAGTAAGTTTAAGGCTACTGTTAGTTTTCAGTTAACTGTTACAGTTGGAGTAAGCGTCAGGGTCAGATTAGGTTTGGGGTTGAAGTTAAGGTGTCCGCCTAGGGTGAGGGTTAGGTGCATGGTTTGATTTAGTCTTCAGGTTAGGTTAGGTGTGAACTTAGTTTGAGGGAGTAAGTTTAGGGTTATTGTTAGTTTTCGGTTCAGTATTATGGTTGGAGTTAGCGTCAGGGTCAGGTTAGGGTTGGGGTTAGCTTGAGGTGTCTGCTTAGGGTTAGGGTTAGGTCCATGGTTTGATTTAGGCTCCAGGTTAGGTTACGTTTGAACTTAGTTTGAGTGAGTAAGTTTAGGGCTACTGTCAGTTTTCGGTTCAGTATTACGGTTGGAGATATCGTCAGGGTCAGGTTAGTGTTGGAGTTGAGCTTAAGGTGTCCGCCTAGGGTGAGGGTTAGGTCTGTGGTTTGATTTAGGCTTCAGGTTAGGTTACGTTTGAACTTAGTTTGAGTGAGTAAGTTTAGGGCTACTGTTAGTTTTCGGTTCAGTGTTACGGTTGGAGATAGCGTCAGGGTCAGGTTAGGGTTGGGGTTGAGCTTCAGGTGTCCGCCTATTGTTAGCGTTAGGTCTATGATTTGAGTTAGGCTTCTGGTTATGTTAGGTTTGAACTTAGTTTGAGGGAGTAAGTTTAGGCCTTTTGTATTTTATGGTTCAGTGTTACGGTTGAATTTAGCCTCAGGGTCAGGTAAGGGTTGGGGTCAAGCTTAAGGTGTACGCCTAGGGTTAGGGTTAGGTCTATTGTTTGAGTTAGGCTTCAGGTTAGGTTAGGTTTGAACTTAGTTTGAGGGAGTAAGTTTAGGGCTACTGTTATTTTTCGGGTAACTGTTACTGTTGGAGTTAGCGTCAGGGCCAGGTTCGGTTTGGGGTTGAGCTTTAGGTGTCCGCCTAGGGTTAGGGTTAGGTGTATGGTTTGATTTAGTCTTCAGGTTAGGATAGGTTTGAACTTAGTTTGAGGGAGTAAGTTTAGGGCTACTGTTAGTTTTCGTTTAACTGTTACGGTTGGAGTAAGCGTCAGGGTCAGATTATGGTGGGGGTTATCCATAAGGTGTCCGCCTAGGGTTAGGGTTAGGTCTATGGTTTCATTTAGGCTTCAGGTTAGGTTAGGATTAAACTTAGTTATAGGGAGTAAGTTTAGGGCTACTGTTAGTTTTCGGTTCAATGTTACGTTTGGAGTTAGCGTGAGGGTCCGGTTAGGGTTGGGGTTGAGCTTAAGGTGTCCGCCTAGGGTTAGGGTTAGGTCTGTGGTTTGAGTTAGGCTTCAGGTTAGGTTAGGTTGGAACTTAGTTTGAGGGAGTAAGTTTAGGGCTACTGTTAGTTTTCGGTTCAGTGTTACGGTTGGAGATAGCGTCAGGATCAGTTTAGGTTTGGGGTTGAGCTTCAGGTGTCCGCCTAGGGTTAGGGTTAGGTCTATGGTTTGAGTTAGGCTTCAGGTTAGGTTATGTTTGAACTTAGTTTGAGGGATTATGTTTAGGGCTACTGTTAGTTTTCGGTTCAGTGTTACGGTTGGAGTTAGCGTGAGGGTCAGGTTAGGGTTGGGTTTGAACTTCAGGTGTCCGCCTAGGGTTAGGGTTAGGTGTATGGTTTGATTTAGGCTTCAGGTTAGGTTAGGTTTGAAGTTAGTTTGAGGGAGTAAGTTTAGGGCTATTGTTAGTTTTCGGTTAATTGTTACAGTTGGAGTAAGCGTCAGTGTCAGGTTAGGGCGGGGGTTAAGCATAAGGTGTCCGCCTAGGGTTAGGTTTAGGTCTATGATTTGATTTAGGCTTCAGGTTAGGTTAGGTTTGAACTTAGTTTGAGGGAGTTAGTTTAGGGCTTTTGTTAGTTTTCGGTTAACTGTTACAGTTGGAGTAAGCGTCAGGGTCAGGTTAGGGTAGGGGTTAAGCATAAGGTGTCCGCCTAGGGTTAGGGTTAGTTCTATGATTTGATTTAGGCTTCAGGTTAGGTTAGGTTTGAAGTTAGTTTGAGGGAGTAAGTTTAGGGCTATTGTTAGTTTTCGGTTAATTGTTACAGTTGGAGTAAGCGTCAGTGTCAGGTTAGGGCGGGGGTTAAGCATAAGGTGTCCGCCTAGGGTTAGGTTTAGGTCTATGATTTGATTTAGGCTTCAGGTTAGGTTAGGTTTGAAGTTAGTTTGAGGGAGTTAGTTTAGGGCTTTTGTTAGTTTTCGGTTAACTGTTACAGTTGGAGTAAGCGTCAGGGTCAGGTTAGGGTAGGGGTTAAGCATAAGGTGTCCGCCTAGGGTTAGGGTTAGTTCTATGATTTGATTTAGGCTTCAGGTTAGGTTAGGTTTGAAGTTAGTTTGAGGGAGTAAGTTTAGGGCTATTGTTAGTTTTCGGTTCAGTGTTACGGTTGGAGATAGCGTCAGGGTTAGGTTAGGGTTGGGGTTGAGCTTCAGGTGTCCGCCTTGGGTTAGGGTTAGGTCTATGGTTTGAGTTAGGCTTCAGGTTAGGTTAGGATTGAACTTAGATTGAGGGAGTAAGTTTAGGGCCACTGTTAGTTTTCGGTTCAGTGTTACGGTTCGTTTTAGCCTCAGGGTCAGGTTAGGGTTGGGGTTAAGCTTAAGGTGTCCGCCTAGGGTTAGGGTTAGGTCTATTGTTTGAGTTAGGCTTCAGGTTAGGTTAGGTTTGAACTTAGTTTGAGGGAGACAGTTTAGGGCTACTGTTAGTTTTCATTTAACTGTTACGGGTGGAATAAGCGTCAGGGTCAGGTTAGGGTGGGGGTTAAGCATAAGGTGTCCGCCTAGGGTTAGGGTTAGGTCTATGGTTTCATTTAGGCTTCAGGTTAGGTTAGGATTGAACGTAGTTTCAGGGAGTAAGTTTAGGGCTACTGTTAGTTTTCGGTTCAGTGTTACGGTTGGAGATAGCGTCAGGGTCTGGTTAGGGTTGTGGTTGAGTTTCAGGTGTCCGCCTAGGGTTAGGGTTAGGTCTATGGTTTCAGTTAGGCTTCAAATTAGGTTAGGTTTGAAGTTAGTTTGAGGGAGTAAGTTTAGGGCTACTGTTAGTTTTCGGGTAACTGTTACTGTTGGAGTTAGCGTCAGGCCAGGTTAGGGTTGGGGTTGAGCTTAAGGTGTCCGCCTAGGGTTAGGGTTAGGTCTATTGTTTGAGTTAGGCTTCAGGTTAGGTTAGGTTTGAACTTAGTTTGTGGGAGACAGTATAGGGCTACTGTTAGTTTTCGTTTAACTGTTACGGTTGGAGTATGCGTCAGGGTCAAGTTAGGGTGGGGGTTAAGCATAAGGTGTCCGCCTAGGGTTAGGGTTAGGTCTATGGTTTCATTTAGACTTCAGGTTAGGTTAGGATTGAACTTAGTTTGAGGGAGTAAGTTTAGTGCTACTGTTAGTTTTCGGTTCAGTGTTACGTTTGGAGTTAGCATGAGGGTCAGGTAGGGTTGGGGTTGAGCTTAAGGTGTCCGCCTAGGGTTAGGGTTAGGTCTATGGTTTGAGTTAGGCTTCAGGTTAGGTTAGGTTTGAACTTAGTTTGAGGGAGTAAGTTTAGGGCTACTGTTAGTTTTCGGTTCAGTGTTACGGTTGGTGATAGCGTCAGGGTCAGGTTAGGGTTGGGGTTGAGCTTCAGGTGTCCGCCTAGGGTTAGGGTTAGGTCTGTGGTTTGAGTTAGGCTTCAGGTTAGGTTAGGTTTGAACTTAGTTTAAGGGATTAAGTTTAGGGCTACTGTTAGTTTTCGGTTCAGTGTTACGGTTGGAGATAGCGTCAGGGTCAGGTTAGGGTTGGGGTTGAGCTTCAGGTGTCCGCATAGGGTTAGGGTTAGGTCTATGGTTTGAGTTAGGCTCCAGGTTAGGTTAGGTTTGAAGTTAGTTTGAGGGAGTAAGTTTAGGGCTACTGTTAGTTTTCGGTTCAGTGTTACGGTTGGAGTAAGCGTGAGGGTCAGGTTAGGGTTGGGGTTGAGCTTAAGGTGTCCTCCTAGGGTTAGGGTTAGGTCTGTGGTTTGAGTTAGGCTCCAGGTTAGGTTAGGTTTGAGCTTAGTTTGAGGGAGTAAGTTTAGGGCTACTGTTAATTTTCGGTTCAGTGTTACGGTTGGAGATAGCATCAGGGTCAGGTTAGGGTTCGGGTTGAGCTTCAGGTGTCCGCCTAGGGTTAGGGTTACGTCTATGGTTTGAGTTAGGCTTCAGGTTAGGTTAGGTTTGAACTTAGTTTGAGGGATTAAGTTTAGGGCTACTGTTAGTTTTCGGATCAGTGTTACGGTTGGAGTTAGTGTGAGGGTCAGGTTAGGTTTGGGTTTGAACTTCAGGTGTCCGACTAGGGTTAGGGTTAGGTGTATGGTTTCATTTAAGCTTCAGGTTAGGTTAGGTTGGAACTTAGTTTGAGGCAGTAAGTTTAGGGCTACTGTTAGTTTTCGGGTAACTGTTACGGTTGGAGTTAGCGTCAGGGCCAGGTTAGGGTTGGGGTTGAGCTTAAGGTGTCTGCCTAGGGTTAGGGTTAGGTCTGTGGTTTGAGTTAGGCTTCAGGTTAGGTTAGGTTTGAACTTAGTTTGAGGGAGTACGTTTAGGCCTACTGTTAGTTTTCGTTTAACTGTTACGGTTGGAGTAAGCGTCAGGGTCAGGTTAGGGTGGGGGTTAAGCATGAGGTGTCCGCCTAGGGTTAGGGTTAGGTCTATGGTTTCATTTAGGCTTCAGGTTAGGTTAAGATTGAACTTAGTTTGAGGTAGTAAGTTTAGGGCCACTGTTAGTTTTCGGTTCAGTGTTACGGTTGGATTTAGCCTCAGGGTCAGGTTAGGGTTGGGGTTAAGCTTAAGGTGTCCGCCTAGGGTTAGTATTAAGTCTATTGTTTGAGTTAGGCTTCAGGTTAGGTTAGGTTTGAACTTAGTTTGAGGGAGACAGTTTAGCGCTACTGTTAGTTTTCGTTTAACTGTTACGGTTGGAGTAAGCGTCAGGGTCAGGTTAGGGTGGGGGTTAACCATACGGTGTCCGCCTAGGGTTAGGGTTAGGTCTATGGTTTCATTTAGGCTTCAGGTTAGGTTAGAATTGAACTTAGTTTGAGGGAGTAAGTTTAGGGCTACTCTTAGTTTTCGGTTCAGTGATATGGTTGGAGTTAGCCTGGAGGTCAGGTTAGGTTTGGGGTTGAGCTTAAGGTGTCCGCCCAGGGTTAGGGTTAGGTCTATGATTTGATTTAGTCTTCAGGTTACGTTAGGTTTGAACTTAGTTTGAGGGAGTAAGTTTAGGGCTACTGTTAGTTTTCGGTTCTGTGTTACGGTTGGAGATAGCGTCAGGGTCAGGTTAGGGTTGGGGTTGAGCTTCAGGTGTCCGCCTAGGGTTAGGGTTAGGTCTATGGTTTGAGTTAGGCTTCAGGTTAGGTTAGGTTTGAACTTAGTTTGAGGGATTAAGTTTAGGGCTACTGTAAGTTTTCAGTTCAGTGTTACGGTTGGAGTTAGCGTGAGGGTCAGGTTAGGGTTGGGTTTGAACTTCAGGTGTCCGCCTAGGTTTAGGGTTAGGTGTATGGTTTGATTTAGGCTTCAGGTTAGGTTAGGTTGGAAGTTAGTTTGAGGGAGTAAGTTTAGGGCTACTGTTAGTTTTCGGTTAACTGTTACAGTTGGAATAAGCGTCAGGGTCACGTTAGGGTGGGGGTTAAGCATAAGGTGTCCGCCTAGGGTTAGGGTTAGGTCTATGATTTGATTTAGGCTTCAGGTTAGGTTTGATTTGAACTTAGTTTGAGGGAGTCAGTTTAGGGCTACTGTCTGTTTTCGATTAACTGTTTCGGTTGGAGTAAGCGTCAGGGTCAGGTTAGGTTTGGGGTTGAGCTTAAGGTGTCCGCCTAGGGTTAGGGTTTGGTGTATCGTTTGATATAGGCTTCAGGTTAGGTTAGGTTTGAACTTAGTTTGAGGGAGTAAGTTTAGGGCTACTGTTACTTTTCGTTTAACTGTTACGGTTGGAGTAAGCGTCAGGGTCAGGTTAGGGTGGGGGTTAAGCCTAAGGTGTCCGCCTAGGGTTAGGGTTAGGTCTATGGTTTCATTTAGGCTTCAGGTTAGGTTAGGATTGAACTTAGTTTGAGGGAGTAAGTTGAGGGCTACTGTTAGTTTTCGGTTCAATGTTACGTTTGGAGTTAGCGTGACGGTCCGGTTAGGGTTGGGGTTGAGCTTAAGATGTCTGCCTAGGGTTAGGGTTAGGTCTGTGGTTTGAGTTAGGCTTCAGGTTAGGTTAGGTTTGAACTTAGTTTGAGGGAGTAAGTTTAGGGCTACTGTTAGTTTTCGGTTAACTGTTACGATTGGAGTAAGCGTCAGGGTCAGGTTAGGTTTGGGGTCAAGCTTAAGGTGTCCGCCTAGGGTTAGGGTTAGGTCTATTGTTTGAGTTAGGCTTCAGGTTAGGTTAGGTTTGAACTTAGTTTGAGGGATTAAGTTTAGGGCTACTGTTAGTTTTCGGTACAGTGTTACGGTTGGAGTTAGCGTGAGGGTCAGGTTAGGGTTGGGGTTGAGCTTAAGGTGTCCTCCTAGATTTGGGTTAGGTCTCTGGTTTGAGTGAGGCTTCAGGTTAGGTTAGGTTTGAACTTAGTTTGAGGGAGTAAGTTTAGGGCTACTGTTAGTTTTCGGTTCAGTGTTACGGTTGGAGATAGCGTCAGGGTCAGGTTAGGGTTGTGATTGAACTTCAGGTGTCTGCCTAGGGTTAGGGTTAGGTCTATGGTTTGAGTTAGGGTCCAGGTTAGGGTAGGTTTGAACTTAGTTTGAGGGAGTAATTTAGGGCTACTGTTAGTTTTCGGTTCAGTGTTACGGTTGGAGATAGCGTCATGGTCTGGTTAGGGTTGTGGTTGAGTTTCAGGTGTCCGCCTAGGGTTAGGGTTAGGTCTATGGTTTGAGTTATGCTTCAAGTTAGGTTAGGTTTGAAGTTAGTTTGAGGGAGTAAGTTTAGGGCTACTGTTAGTTTTCGGGTAACTGTTACGGTTGGAGTTAGCGTCAGGGCCAGGATAGGGTTGGGGTTGAGATTAAGGTGTCCGCCTAGGGTTAGGGTTACGTCTACTGTTTGAGTTAGGCTTCAGGTTAGGTTAGGTTTGAACTTAGTTTGTGGGAGACATTTTAGGGCTACTGTTAGTTTTCGTTTAACTGTTACGGTTGGAGTAAGCGTCAGGGTCATGTTAGGGTGGGGGTTAAGCATAAGGTGTCCGCCTAGGGTTAGGGTTAGGTCTATGGTTTCATTTAGGCTTCAGGTTAGGTTAGGTTTGAACTTAGTTTGAGGGAGTAAGTTTAGGGCTACTGTTAGTTTTCGGTTCAGTGTTACGGTTGGAGATAGCGTCAGGGTCAGGTTAGGGTTGGGGTTGAGCTTCAGGTGTCCGCCTAGGGTTAGGGTTAGGTCTATGGTTTGAGTTAGGCTTCAGGTTAGGTTAGGTTTGAACTTAGTTTGAGGGATTAAGTTTAGGGCTACTGTTAGTTTTCGGTTCAGTGTTACGGTTGGAGTTAGCGTGAGGGTCAGGTTAGGGTTGGGTTTGAATTTCAGGTGTCCGCCTAGGGTTAGGGTTAGGTGTATGGTTTGATTTAGGGTTCAGGTTAGGTTAGATTGGAACTTAGTTTGAGGCAGTAAGGTTAGGGCTACTGTTAGTTTTCGGTTCAGTGTTACGGTTGGAGATAGCGTCAGGGTCAGGTTAGGGTTGGGGTTGAGCTTCAGGTTTCCGCCTTGGGTTAGGGTTAGGTCTATGGTTTGAGTTAGGCTTCAGGTTAGGTTAGGTTTGAACTTAGTTTGAGGGAGTAAGTTTAGGGCTATTGTTAGTTTTCGGTTCAGTGTTACGGTTGGAGATAGCGTCAGGGTCTGGTTAGGGTTGTGGTTGAGTTTCAGGTGTCCGCCTAGGGTTAGGGTTAGGTCTATGGTTTGAGTTAGGCTTCAAGTTAGGTTAGGTTTGAACTTAGTTTGAGGGAGTAAGTTTAGGGCTACTGTTAGTTTTCGGGTAACTGTTACTGTTGGAGTTAGCGTCAAGGCCAGGTTAGGGTTGGGGTTGAGCTTAAGGTGTCAGCCTAGGGTTAGGGTTAGGTCTATGGTTTCATTTAGGCTTCAGGTTAGGTTAGGTTTGAAGTTAGTTTGAGGGAGTAAGTTTAGGGCTATTGTTAGTTTTCGGTTAACTGTTACAGTTGGAGTAAGCGTCAGGGTCAGGTTAGGGTGGGGGTTAAGCATAAGGTGTCTGCCTAGGGTTAGGGTTAGGTCTATGATTTGATTTAGGCTTCAGGTTAGGTTAGGTTTGAACTTAGTTTGAGGGAGTCAGTTTAGGGCTACTGTTAGTTTTCGGTTAACTGTTAAGGTTGGAGTAAGCGTCAGGGTCAGGTTAGGTTTGGGGTTGAGCTTAAGGTGTCCGCCTAGGGTTAGGGTTATGTGTATGGTTTGATTTAGGCTTCAGGTTAGGTTAGGTTTGAACTTAGTTTGAGGGAGTAAGTTTAGGGCTACTGTTAGTTTTCGGTTAAATGTTACGGTTGGAGTAAGCGTCAGGGTCAGGTTAGGGTTGGGGTCAAGCTTAAGGTGTCCGCCTAGGGTTCGGGTTAGGTCTATTGTTTGAGTTAGGCTTCAGGTTAGGTTAGGTTGAACTTAGTTTGAGGGAGTAAGTTTAGGGCTACTGTTAGTTTTCGGTACAGTGTTACGGTTGGAGTTAGCGTGAGGGTCAGGTTAGGGTTGGGGTTGAGCTTAAGGTGTCCTCCTAGGGTTAGGGTTAGGTGTGTGGTTTGAGTGAGGCTTTAGGTTAGGTTAGGTTTGAACTTAGTTTGAGGGAGTAAGTTTAGGGCTAATGTTAGTTTTCGGTTCAGTGTTACGGTTGGAGATAGCGTCAGGGTCAGGTTAGGGTTGTGATTGAGCTTCAGGTGTCCAACTAGGGTTAGGGTTAGGTCTATGGTTTTAGTTAGGGTCCAGGTTAGGGTAGGTTTGAACTTAGTTTGAGGGAGTAAGTTTAGGGCTACTGTTAGTTTTCGGTTCAGTGTTACGGTTGGAGATAGCGTCAGGGTCTGGTTAGGGTTGTGGTTGAGTTTCAGGTGTCCGCCTAAGGTTAGGGTTAGGTCTATGGTTTGAGTTAGGCTTCAAGTTAGGTTAGGTTTGAAGTTAGTTTGAGGGAGTAAGTTTAGGGCTACTGTTAGTTTTCGGGTAACTGTTACTGTTGGAGATAGCGTCAGGGCCAGGTTAGGGTTGGGGTTGAGCTTAAGGTGTCCGCCTAGGTTTAGGGTTAGGTCTATTGTTTGAGTTAGTCTTCAGGTTAGGTTAGGTTTGAACTTAGTTTGTGGGAGACAGTTTAGGGCTACTGTTAGTTTTCGTTTAACTGTTACAGTTGGAGTAAGCGTCAGGGTCAAGTTAGGGTGGGGGTTAAACATAAGGTGTCCGCCTAGGGTTAGGGTTAGGTCTATGGTTTCATTTAGGCTTCAGGTTAGGTTATGATTGAACTTAGTTTGAGGGAGTAAGTTTAGGGCTACTGTTAGTTTTCGGTTCAATGTTACGTTTGGAGTTAGCGTGAGGGTCCGGTTAGGGTTGGGGTTGAGCTTAAGGTGTCCGCCTAGGGTTAAGGTTAGGTCTTTGATTTGAGTTAGGGTTCAGGTTAGGTTAGGTTTGAACTTAGTTTGAGGGAGTAAGTTTAGTGCTACTGTTAGTTTTCAGTTCAGTGTTACGGTTGGAGATAGCATCAGGGTCAGGTTAGGGTTGGGGTTGAGCTTCAGGTTTCCGCCTTGGGTTAGGGTTAGGTCTATGGTTTGAGTTAGGCTTCAGGTTAGGTTAGGTATGAAATTAGTTTGAGGTAGTAAGTTTAGGGATACTGTTAATTTTCGGGTAACTGTTACTGTTGGAGTTAGCGTCAGGGCCAGGTTAGGGTTGGGGTTGAGCTTAAGGTGTCCGCCTAGGGTTAGGGTTAGGTGTATGGTTTGATTTAGGCTTCAGGTTAGGTTAGGTTTGAAGTTAGTTTGAGGGAGTAAGTTTAGGGCTATTGTTAGTTTTCGGTTAACTGTTACAGTTGGAGTAAGCGTCAGGGTCAAGTTAGGGTGGGGGTTAAGCATAAGGTGTCCGCCTAGGGTTAGGGTTAGGTCTATGATTTGATTTAGGCTTCAGGTTAGGTTAGGTTTGAACTTAGTTTGAGGGAGTCAGTTTAGGGCTACTGTTTGTTTTCGGTTAACTGTTAAGGTTGGAGTAAGCGTCAGGGTCAGGTTAGGTTTGGGGTTGAGCTTAAGGTGTCCGCCTAGTGTTAGGGTTAGGTCTGTGGTTTGAGTTAGTCTTCAGGTTAGGTTAGGTTTGAACTTAGTTTGAGGGAGTAAGTTTAGGGCTACTGTTAGTTTTCGGGTAACTGTTACTGTTGGAGTTAGCGTCAGGGCCAGGTTAGGGTTGGGGTTGAGCTTAAGGTGTCCGCCTAGGGTTACGGATAGGTCTGTGGTTTGAGTTAGGCTTCAGGTTAGGTTAGGTTTGAACTTAGTTTGAGGGAGTAAGTTTAGGGCTACTGTTAGTTTTCGGTTCAGTGTTACGGTTGGAGATAGCGTCAGGGTCAGGTTAGGGTTGTGGTTGAGCTTCAGGTGTCCGCCTAGGGTTAGGGTTAGGTCTATGGTTTGATTTAGGCTTCAGGTTAGGTTAGGTTTGAACTTAGTTTGAGGGAGTAAGTTTAGGGCTACTGTTAGTTTTCAGTTCAGTGTTACGGTTGGAGTTAGCGTGAGGGTCAGGTTAGCGTTGGGGTTGAGCTTAAGGTGTCGGCCTAGGGTTAGGGTTAGTTCTATGGTTTGATTTTGGCTTCTGGTTAGGTTAGGTTTGAACTTAGTTTGAGGGAGTAAGTTTAGGGCTACTGTTAATTTTCAGGTAACTGTTACGGTTGGAGTTAGCGTCAGGGTCAGGTTAGGGTTGGGGTTGAGCTTAAGGTGTCCGCTTAGGGTTAGGGTTAGGTGTATGGTTTGATTTAGGCTTTAGGTTAGGTTAGGTTTGAAGTTAGTTTGAGGGAGTAAGTTTAGGGCTACTGTTAGTTTTCGGTTAACTGATACAGTTGGAGTAAGCGTCAGGGTCAGGTTAGTGTGGGGGTTAAGCATAAGGTGTCCGCCTAGGGTTAGCGTTAGGTCTATGGTTTCATTTAGGCTTCAGGTTATGTTAGGATTGAACTTAGTTTGAGGGAGTAAGTTTAGGGCTACTGTTAGTTTTCGGTTCAGTGTTATGTTTGGAGTTAGCATGAGGGTCCGGTTAGGGTTGGGGTTGATCTTAAGGTGTCCGCCTAGGGTTAGGGTTAGGTCTGTGGTTTGAGTTAGGCTTCAGGTTAGGTTAGGTTTGAACTTATTTTGAGGGAGTAAGTTTACGGCTACTGTTAATTTTAGGATCAGTGTTACGGTTGGAGTTAGCGTGAGGGTCAGGTTAGGGTTGGGTTTGAGCTTCAGGTGTCCGCCTAGGGTTAGGGTTAGGTGTATGGTTTGATTTAGGCTTCAGGTTAGGTTAGGTTTGAACTTAGTTTGAGGGAGTAAGTTTAGGGTTATTGTTAGTTTTCGGTTCAGTATTATGGTTGGAGTTAGCGTCAGGGTCAGGTTAGGTTTGGGGTTAGCTTGAGGTGTCTGCCTAGGGTTAGGGTTAGGTCCATGGTTTGATTTAGGCTCCAGGTTAGGTTACGTTTGAACTTAGTTTGAGTGAGTAAGTTTAGGGCTACTGTTAGTTTTCGGTTCAGTGTTACGGTTGGAGATAGCGTCAGGGTCAGGTTAGGGTTGGAGTTGAGCTTAAGGTGTCCGCCTAGGGTGAGGGTTAGGTCTGTGGTTTGATTTAGGCTTCAGGTTAGGTTACGTTTAAACTTAGTTTGAGTGAGTAAGTTTAGGGCTACTGTTAGTTTTCGGTTCAGTGTTACGGTTGGAGATAGCGTCAGGGTCAGGTTAGGGTTGGAGTTGAGCTTCAGGTGTCCGCCTAGGGTTAGGGTTAGGTCTATGATTTGAGTTAGGCTTCAGGTTATGTTAGGTTTGAACTTAGTTTGAGGGAGTAAGTTTAGGGCTACTGTTAGTTTTCGGTTCAGTGTTACGTTTGGAGGTAGCGTGAGGGTCAGGTTAGGGTTGGGATTGAGCTTAAGGTGTCCTCCTAGGGTTAGGGTTAGGTCTGTGGTTTGAGTTAGGCTCCAGGTTAGGTTAGGTTTGAACTTAGTTTGAGGGAGTAAGTTTAGGGCTACTGTTAGTTTTCGGTTCAGTGTTACGGTTGGAGATAGCGTCAGGGTCTGGTTAGGGTTGTGGTTGAGTTTCAGGTGTCCGCCTAGGGTTAGGGTTAGGTCTATGGTTTGAGTTAGGCTTCAAGTTAGGTTAGGTTTGAAATTAGTTTGAGGGAGTAAGTTTAGGGCTACTGTTAGTTTTCGGGTAACTGTTATTGTTGGAGTTAGCCTCAGGGCCAGGTTAGGGTTGGGGTTGAGCTTAAGGTGTCCGCCTAGGGTTAGGGTTAGGTCTATTGTTTGAGTTTGGCTTCAGGTTAGGTTATGTTTGAACTTAGTTTGAGGGAGTAAGTTTAGGGCTACTGTTAGTTTTCGGTTCAGTGTTACGTTTGGAGTTAGCGTGAGGGTCAGGTTAGGGTTGGGGTTGAGCTTAAGGTGTCCTCCTAGGGTTAGGGTTAGGTCTGTGGTTTGAGTTAGGCTCCAGGTTATGTTAGGTTTGAACTTAGTTTGAGGGAGTAAGTTTAGGGCTACTGTTAGTTTTCGGTTCAGTGTTACGGTTGGAGATAGCGTCAGGGTCTGGTTAGGGTTGTGGTTGAGTTTCAGGTGTCCGCCTAGGGTTAGGGTTAGGTCTATGGTTTGAGTCAGGCTTCAAGTTAGGTTAGGTTTGAAGTTAGTTTGAGGGAGTAAGTTTAGGGCTACTGTTAGTTTTCGGGTAACTGTTACTGTTGGAGTTAGCGTCAGGGCCAGGTTAGGGTTGGGGTTGAGTTTAAGGTGTCCGCCTAGGGTTAGGGTTAGGTCTATTGTTTGAGTTAGGCTTCAGGTTAGGTTATGTTTGAACTTAGTTTGAGGGAGTAAGTTTAGGGCTACTGTTAGTTTTCGGTTCAGTGTTACGTTTGGAGTTAGCGTGAGGGTCAGGTTAGGGTTGGGGTTGAGCTTAAGGTGTCCTCCTAGGGTTAGGGTTAGGTCTGTGGTTTGAGTTAGGCTCCAGGTTAGGTTAGGTTTGAACTTAGTTTGAGGGAGTAAGTTTAGGGCTACTGTTAGTTTTCGGTTCAGTGTTACGGTTGGAGATAGCGTCAGGGTCTGGTTAGGGTTGTGGTTGAGTTTCAGGTGTCCGCCTAGGGTTAGGGTTAGGTCTATGGTTTGAGTTAGGCTTCAAGTTAGGTTAGGTTTGAAGTTAGTTTGAGGCAGTAAGTTTAGGGCTACTGTTAGTTTTCGGGTAACTGTTATTGTTGGAGTTAGCGTCAGGGCCAGGTTAGGGTTGGGGTTGAGCTTAAGGTGTCCGCCTAGGGTTAGGGTTAGGTGTATGGTTTGATTTAGGCTTCAGGTTAGGTTAGGTTTGAAGTTAGTTTGAGGGAGTAAGATTAGGGCTACTGTTACTTTTCATTTAACTGTTACGGTTGGACTAAGTGTCAGGGTCAGGTTAGGGTGGCGGTTAAGCATAAGGTTTCCGCCTAGGGTTAGGGTTAGGTCTATAGTTTCATTTAGGCTTCAGGTTAGGTTAGGATTGAACTTAGTTTGAGGGAGTAAGTTTAGGGCTACTGTTAGTTTTCGGTTCAATGTTACGTTTGGAGTTAGCGTGACAGTCCGGTTAGGGATTGGGTTGAGCTTAAGGTGTCCGCCTAGGGTTAGGATTTGGTGTATGGTTTGATTTAGGCTTCAGGTTAGGTTAGGTTTGAAGTTAGTTTGAGGGAGTAAGTTTAGGGCTATTGTTAGTTTTCGGTTAACTGTTACAGTTGGAGTAACCGTCAGGGTCAGGTTAGGGTCGGGGTTAAGCATAAGGTGTCCGCCTAGGGATAGGGTTAGGTCTATGATTTGATTTAGGCTTCAGGTTAGGTTGGGTTTGAACTTAGTTTGAGGGAGTGAGTTTAGGGCTACTGTTAGTTTTCGGTTAACTGTTACGGTTGGAGTAAGCGTCAGGGTCAGGTTAGGATTGGGGTTGAGCTTAAGGTGTCCGCCTAGGGTTAGGGTTAGGTCTATGGTTTCATTTAGGCTTCAGGTTAGGTTAGGATTGAACTTAGTTTGAGGGAGTAAGTTTAGGGCCACTGTTAGTTTTCGGTTCAGTGTTACGGTTGGAGATAGCGTCAGGGTCTGGTTAGGGTTGTGGTTGAGTTTTAGGTGTCCACCTAGGGTTAGGGTTTGGTCTATGGTTTGAGTTAGGCTTCAAATTAGGTTAGGTTTGAAGTTAGTTTGAGGGAGTAAGTTTAGGGCTACTGTTAGTTTTCGGGTAACTGTTACTGTTGGAGTTAGCGTCAGGGCCAGGTTAGGGTTGGGGTTGAGCTTCAGGTGTCCGCCTAGGGTTAGGGTTAGGTGTATGGTTTGATTTAGGCTTCAGGTTAGGTTAGGTTTGAACTTAGTTTGAGAGAGTAAGTTTAGGGCTACTGGTAGTTTTCGGGTAACTGTTACGGTTGGAGTTAGCGTCACGGCCAGGTTCGGGTTGGGGTTGAGCTTAAGGTGTCCACCTAGGGTTAGGGTTAGGTGTATGGTATGATTTAGGCTTCAGGTTAGGTTATGTTTGAACTTAGTTTGAGGGAGAAAGTTTAGGGCTACTGTTAGTTTTCGGTTAACTGTTACAGTTGGAGTAAGCGTCAGGGTCAGGTTAGGTTTGGGGTTAAAGTTAACGTGTCCGCCTAGGGTTAGGGTTATTTGTATGGTTTGATTTAGGCTTCAAGTTAGGTTAGGTGTGAACTTAGTTTTAGGGAGTAAGTTTAGGGCTATTGTTAGGTTTCGGTTCAGTATTACGGTTGGAGTTAGCGTTAGGGCCAGGTTATGTTTGGGGTTGAGCTTAAGGTGTCCGCCTAGAGTTACGGTTAGGTGTCTGGTTTTATTTAGGCTTCAGGTTAGGTTATGTTTGAACTTAGTTTGAGGGTGTAAGTTTAGGACTACTGTTAGTTTTCGGTTAACTGTTATGGTTGGAGTAAGCATCAGGGTGGGTTAGGTTTGGGGTTGAGCTTAAGGTGTCCGCCTAGGGTTAGGGTTAGGTGTATGGTTTGATTTAGGCTTCAGGTTCGGTTAGGTTTGAAGTTAGTTTGAGGGAGTAAGTTTAGGGCTACTGTTAGTTTTTGGTTAACTGTTACAGTTGGAGTAAGCGTCAAGGTCAGGGTAGGGTGGGGTTTAAGCATGAGGTGTCCGCCTAGGGTTAGGGTTAGGTCTATTGTTTGAGTTAGGCTTCAGGTTAGGTTAGGTTTGAACTTAGTTTGAGGGAGTAAGTTTAGGGCTACTGTTAGTTTTTGGTTCAGTGTTACGTTTGGAGTTAGCGTGAGGGTCAGGTTAGGGTTGGGGTTGAGCTTAAGGTGTCCTCCTAGGGTTAGGGTTAGGTCTGTGTTTTGAGATAAGCTTCAGGTTAGGTTAGGTTTGAACTTAGTTTGAGGGAGTAAGTTTAGGGCTACTGTTAGTTTTCGGTTCAGTGTTACGGTTGTAGATAGCGTCAGGGTCAGGTTAGGGTTGGGGTTGAGCTTCAGGTGTCCGCCTTGGGTTAGGGTTAGGTCTATGTTTTGAGTTAGGCTTCAGGTTATGTTAGGTTTGAACTTAGTTTGAGGGAGTAAGTTTAGGGCTACTGTTAGTTTTCGGTTAAGTGTTACGGTTGGAGATAGCGTCAGGGTCTGGTTAGGGATGTGGTTGACTTTCAGGTGTCCGCCTAGGGTTAGGGTTAGGTCTATGGTTTGAGTTAGACTTCAAGTTAGGTTAGGTTTGAAGTTAGTTTGAGGGAGTAAGTTTAGGGCTACTGTTAGTTTTCGGGTAACTGTTACTGTTGGAGTTAGCGTCAGGGCCAGGTTAGGGTTGGGGTTGAGCTTAAGGTGTCCGCCTAGGGTTAGGGTTAGGTGTATGGTTTGATTTAGGCTTCAGGTTAGGTTAGGTTTGAAGTTAGTTTGAGGGAGTAAGTTTAGGGCTATTGTTAGGTTTCGGTTCAGTATTATGGTTGGAGTTAGCGTCAGGGTCAGGTTAGGGTTGGGGTTAGCTTGAGGTGTCTGCCTAGGGTTAGGTTTAGGTCCATGGTTTGATTTAGGCTTCAGGTTAGGTTAGGTTTGAACTTAGATTGAGGGAGTAAGTTTAGGGCTGCTGTTAGTTTTCGGGTAACTGTTACGGTTGGAGTTAGCGTTAGGGCCAGGTTATGTTTGGGGTTGAGCTTAAGGTGTCCGCCTAGAGTTACGGTTAGGTGTCTGGTTTTATTTAGGCTTCAGGTTAGGTTATGTTTGAACTTAGTTTGAGGGCGTAAGTTTAGGACTACTGTTAGTTTTCGGTTAACTGTTATGGTTGGAGTAAGCATCAGGGTGGGTTAGGTTTGGGGTTGAGCTTAAGGTGTCCGCCTAGGGTTAGGGTTAGGTGTATGGTTTGATTTAGGCTTCAGGTTAGGTTAGGTTTGAAGTTAGTTTGAGGGAGTAAGTTTAGGGCTACTGTTAGTTTTTGGTTAACTGTTACAGTTGGAGTAAGCGTCAAGGTCAGGGTAGGGTGGGGTTTAAGCATGAGGTGTCCGCCTAGGGTTAGGGATAGGTCTATGATTTGATTTAGGCTTTAGGTTAGGTTAGGTTTGAACTTAGTTTGAGGGAGTCAGTTTAGGTCTACTGTTAGTTTTCGGTTCAGTGTTACGGTTGGATTTAGCCTCAGGGTCAGGTTAGGGTTGGGGTTAAGCTTAAGGTGTCCGCCTAGGGTTAGGGTTAGGTCTATTGTTTGAGTTAGGCTTCAGGTTAGGTTAGGTTTGAACTTAGTTTGAGGGAGTAAGTTTAGGGCTACTGTTAGTTTTTGGTTCAGTGTTACGTTTGGAGTTAGCGTGAGGGTCAGGTTAGGGTTGGGGTTGAGCTTAAGGTGTCCTCCTAGGGTTAGGGTTAGGTCTGTGGTTTGAGATAAGCTTCAGGTTAGGTTAGGTTTGAACTTAGTTTGAGGGAGTAAGTTTAGGGCTACTGTTAGTTTTCGGTTCAGTGTTACGGTTGTAGATAGCGTCAGGGTCAGGTTAGGGTTGGGGTTGAGCTTCAGGTGTCCGCCTTGGGTTAGGGTTAGGTCTATGTTTTGAGTTAGGCTTCAGGTTATGTTAGGTTTGAACTTAGTTTGAGGGAGTAAGTTTAGGGCTACTGTTAGTTTTCGGTTAAGTGTTACGGTTGGAGATAGCGTCAGGGTCTGGTTAGGGATGTGGTTGAGTTTCAGGTGTCCGCCTAGGGTTAGGGTTAGGTCTATGGTTTGAGTTAGACTTCAAGTTAGGTTAGGTTTGAAGTTAGTTTGAGGGAGTAAGTTTAGGGCTACTGTTAGTTTTCGGGTAACTGTTACTGTTGGAGTTAGCGTCAGGGCCAGGTTAGGGTTGGGGTTGAGCTTAAGGTGTCCGCCTAGGGTTAGGGTTAGGTGTATGGTTTGATTTAGGCTTCAGGTTAGGTTAGGTTTGAAGTTAGTTTGAGGGAGTAAGTTTAGGGCTATTGTTAGTTTTCGGTTAACTGTTACAGTTGGAGTAAGCGTCAGGGTCAGGTTAGGGTGGGGGTTAAGCATAAGGTGTCCGCCTAGGGCTAGGGTTAGGTCTATGATTTGATTTAGGCTTCAGGTTAGGTTAGGTTTGAACTTAGTTTGAGGGAGTCAGTTTAGGGCTACTGTTAGTTTTCGGTTAACTGTTACGGTTGGAGTAAGCGTCAGGGTCAGGTTAGGTTTGGGGTTGAGCTTAAGGTGTCCGCCTAGGGTTAAGGTTAGGTGTATGGTTTGATTTAGGCTTCAGGTTAGGTTAGGTTTGAACTTAGTTTGAGGGAGTAAGTTTAGGGCTACTGTTAGTTTTCGTTTAACTGTTACGGTTGAAGTAAGCGTCAGGGTCAGGTTAGGGTGGGGGTTAAGCATAAGGTGTCCGCCTAGGGTTAGAGTTAGGTCTATGGTTTCATTTAGGCTTCAGGTTAGGTTAGGATTGAACTTAGTTTGAGGGAGTAAGTTTAGGGCTACTGTAAGTTTTCGGTTCAATGTTACGTTTGGAGTTAGCGTGAGGGTCCGGTTAGTGTTGGGGTGGAGCTTAAGGTGTCCGCTTAGGGTTAGGGTTAGGTCTGTGGTTTGAGTTAGGCTTCAGGTTTGGTTAGGTTTGAACTTAGTTTGAGGGAGTAAGTTTAGGGCTACTGTTAGTTTTCGGTTCAGTGTTAAGGTTGGAGATAGCATCAGGGTCAGGTTAGGGTTGGGGTTGAGCTTCAGGTGTCCGCCTAGGGTTAGGGTTAGGTCTTTGGTTTGAGTTAGGCTTCAGGTTAGGTTAGGTTTGAACTTAGTTTGAGGGATTAAGTTTAGGGCTACTGTTAGTTTTCGGTTCAGTGTTACGGTTGGAGTTAGCGTGAGGGTCAGGTTAGGGTTGGGTTTGAACTTCAGGTGTCCGCCTAGGGTTAGGGTTAGGTGTATGGTTTGATTTAGGCTTCAGGTTAGGTTATGGTGGAACTTAGTTTGAGGGAGTAAGTGTAGGGCTACTGTTAGTTTTCGGGTAACTGTTACGGTTGGAGTTAGCGTCAGGGTCTGGTTAGGGTTGTGGTTGAGTTTCAGGTGTCCGCCTAGGGTTAGGGTTAGGTCTATGGTTTGAGTTAGGCTTCAAGTTAGGTTAGGTTTGAAGTTAGTTTGAGGCAGTAAGTTTAGGGCTACTGTTAGTTTTCGGGTAACTGTTATTGTTGGAGTTAGCGTCAGGGCCAGGTTAGGGTTGGGGTTGAGCTTAAGGTGTCCGCCTAGGGTTAGGGTTAGGTGTATGGTTTGATTTAGGCTTCAGGTTAGGTTAGGATTGAACTTAGTTTGAGGGAGTAAGTTTAGGGCCACTGTTAGTTTTCGGTTCAGTGTTACGGTTCGATTTAGTGTCAGGGCCTTGTTAGGGTTGGGGTTGAGCTTAAGGTGTCCGCCTAGGGTTAGGGTTAGGTGAATGGTTTGATTTACGCTTCAGGTTAGGTTAGGTTTGAACTTAGTTTGAGGGAGTAAGTTTAGGGCTACTGTTAATTTTCGTTTAACTGTGACGGTTGGAGTAAGCGTCAGGGTCAGGTTATGGTGGGGGTTAACCATAAGGTGTCTGCCTAAGGTTAGGGTTAGGTCTATGGTTTCATTTAGGCTTCAGGTTAGTTTAGGTTTGAACTTAGTTTGAGGGAGTAAGTTTAGGGCTACTGTTAGTTTTCGGTTCAGTGTTACGGTTGGAGATAGCGTCAGGGTCTGGTTAGGGTTGTGGTTGAGTTTCAGGTGTCTGCCTAGGGTTAGGGTTAGGTCTATGGTTTGAGTTAGGCTCCAGGTTAGGTTACGTTTGAACTTAGTTTGAGTGAGTAAGTTTAGGGCTACTGTTAGTTTTCAGTTCAGTGTTACGTTTGGAGTTAGCATGAGGGTCCGGTTAGGGTTGGGGTTGAGCTTAAGGTGTCCGCCTAGGGTTAGGGTTAGGTCTGTGGTTTGAGTTAGGCTTCAGGTTAGGTTAGGTTTGAACTTAGTTTGAGGGAGTAAGTTTAGGGCTACTGTTAGTTTTCGGTTCAGTGTTACAGTTGGAGATAGCGTCAGGGTCAGGTTAGGGTTGGGGTTGAGCTTCAGGTGTCCGCCTAGGGTTAGGGTTAGGTCTATGGTTTGAGATAGGCTTCAGGTTAGGTTAGATTTTAACTTAGTTTTAGTGAGTAAGTTTAGGGCTACTGTTAATTTTAGGATCAGTGTTACGGTTGGAGTTAGCGTGAAGGTCAGGTTAGGCTTGGGTTTGAGCTTCAGGTGTCCGCCTAGGGTTAGGGTTAGGTGTATGGTTTGATTTAGGCTTCAGTTTAGGTTAGGTTTGAACTTAGTTTGAGGGAGTAAGTTTAGGGCTACTGTTAGTTTTCGGTTCAGTGTTACGGTTGGAGTTAACGTGAGGGTCAGGTTAGGGTTGGGTTTGAATTTCAGGTGTCCGCCTAGGGTTAGGGTTAGGTGTATGGTTTGATTTAGGGTTCAGGTTAGGTTAGATTGGAACTTAGTTTGAGGCAGTAAGGTTAGGGCTACTGTTAGTTTTCGGTTCAGTGTTACGGTTGGAGATAGCGTCAGGGTCAGGTTAGGGTTGGGGTTGAGCTTCAGGTTTCCACCTTGGGTTAGGGTTAGGTCTATGGTTTGAGTTAGGCTTCAGGTTAGGTTAGGTTTGAACTTAGTTTGAGGGAGTAAGTTTAGGGCTATTGTTAGTTTTCGGTTCAGTGTTACGGTTGGAGATAGCGTCAGGGTCTGGTTAGGGTTGTGGTTGAGTTTCAGGTGTCCGCCTAGGGTTAGGGTTAGGTCTATGGTTTGAGTTAGGCTTCAAGTTAGGTTAGGTTTGAACTTAGTTTGAGGGAGTAAGTTTAGGTCTACTGTTAGTTTTCGGTTAACTGTTACAGTTGGAGTAAGCGTCAGGGTCAGGTTAGGGTTGGGGTCAATCTTAAGGTGTCCGCCTAGGGTTAGGGTTAGGTCTATTGTTTGAGTTAGGCTTCAGGTTAGGTTAGGTTTGAACTTAGTTTGAGCGAGTAAGTTTAGGGCTACTGTTAGTTTTCGGTTCAGTGTTTCGTTTGGATTTAGCGTGAGGGTCAGGTTAGGGTAGGGGTTGAGCTTAAGGTGTCCTCCTAGGGTTAGGGTTAGGTCTGTGGTTTGAGTTAGGCTCCAGGTTAGGTTAGGTTTGAACTTAGTTTGAGGGAGTAAGTTTAGGGCTACTGTTAGTTTTCGGTTCAGTGTTACGGTTGGAGATAGCGTCAGGGTCTGGTTAGGGTTGTGGTTGAGTTTCAGGTGTCCGCCTATGGTTAGGGTTAGGTCTATGTTTTGAGTTAGGCTTCAAGTTAGGTTAGGTTTGAAGTTAGTTTGAGGGAGTAAGTTTAGGGCTACTGTTAATTTTCGGGTAACTGTTATTGTTGGAGTTAGCGTCAGGGCCAGGTTAGGGTTGGGGTTGAGTTTAAGGTGTCCGCCTAGGGTTAGGGTTAGGTCTATTGTTTGAGTTTGGCTTCAGGTTAGGTTATGTTTGAACTTAGTTTGAGGGAGTAAGTTTAGGGCTACTGTTAGTTTTCGGTTCAGTGTTACGTTTGGAGTTAGCGTGAGGGTCAGGTTAGGGTTGGGGTTGAGCTTAAGGTGTCCTCCTAGGGTTAGGGTTAGGTCTGTGGTTTGAGTTAGGCTCCAGGTTATGTTAGGTTTGAACTTAGTTTGAGGGAGTAAGTTTAGGGCTACTGTTAGTTTTCGGTTCAGTGTTACGGTTGGAGATAGCGTCAGGGTCTGGTTAGGGTTGTGGTTGAGTTTCAGGTGTCCGCCTAGGGTTAGGGTTAGGTCTATGGTTTGAGTCAGGCTTCAAGTTAGGTTAGGTTTGAAGTTAGTTTGAGGGAGTAAGTTTAGGGCTACTGTTAGTTTTCGGGTAACTGTTACTGTTGGAGTTAGCGTCAGGGCCAGGTTAGGGTTGGGGTTGAGTTTAAGGTGTCCGCCTAGGGTTAGGGTTAGGTCTATTGTTTGAGTTAGGCTTCAGGTTAGGTTATGTTTGAACTTAGTTTGAGGGAGTAAGTTTAGGGCTACTGTTAGTTTTCGGTTCAGTGTTACGTTTGGAGTTAGCGTGAGGGTCAGGTTAGGGTTGGGGTTGAGCTTAAGGTGTCCTCCTAGGGTTAGGGTTAGGTCTGTGGTTTGAGTTAGGCTCCAGGTTAGGTTAGGTTTGAACTTAGTTTGAGGGAGTAAGTTTAGGGCTACTGTTAGTTTTCGGTTCAGTGTTACGGTTGGAGATAGCGTCAGGGTCTGGTTAGGGTTGTGGTTGAGTTTCAGGTGTCCGCCTAGGGTTAGGGTTAGGTCTATGGTTTGAGTTAGGCTTCAAGTTAGGTTAGGTTTGAAGTTAGTTTGAGGCAGTAAGTTTAGGGCTACTGTTAGTTTTCGGGTAACTGTTATTGTTGGAGTTAGCGTCAGGGCCAGGTTAGGGTTGGGGTTGAGCTTAAGGTGTCCGCCTAGGGTTAGGGTTAGGTGTATGGTTTGATTTAGGCTTCAGGTTAGGTTAGGTTTGAAGTTAGTTTGAGGGAGTAAGATTAGGGCTACTGTTACTTTTCATTTAACTGTTACGGTTGGACTAAGTGTCAGGGTCAGGTTAGGGTGGCGGTTAAGCATAAGGTTTCCGCCTAGGGTTAGGGTTAGGTCTATAGTTTCATTTAGGCTTCAGGTTAGGTTAGGATTGAACTTAGTTTGAGGGAGTAAGTTTAGGGCTACTGTTAGTTTTCGGTTCAATGTTACGTTTGGAGTTAGCGTGACAGTCCGGTTAGGGATTGGGTTGAGCTTAAGGTGTCCGCCTAGGGTTAGGATTTGGTGTATGGTTTGATTTAGGCTTCAGGTTAGGTTAGGTTTGAAGTTAGTTTGAGGGAGTAAGTTTAGGGCTATTGTTAGTTTTCGGTTAACTGTTACAGTTGGAGTAACCGTCAGGGTCAGGTTAGGGTCGGGGTTAAGCATAAGGTGTCCGCCTAGGGATAGGGTTAGGTCTATGATTTGATTTAGGCTTCAGGTTAGGTTGGGTTTGAACTTAGTTTGAGGGAGTGAGTTTAGGGCTACTGTTAGTTTTCGGTTAACTGTTACGGTTGGAGTAAGCGTCAGGGTCAGGTTAGGATTGGGGTTGAGCTTAAGGTGTCCGCCTAGGGTTAGGGTTAGGTCTATGGTTTCATTTAGGCTTCAGGTTAGGTTAGGATTGAACTTAGTTTGAGGGAGTAAGTTTAGGGCCACTGTTAGTTTTCGGTTCAGTGTTACGGTTCGATTTAGCGTCAGGGCCTTGTTAGGGTTGGGGTTGAGCTTAAGGTGTCCGCCTAGGGTTAGGGTTAGGTGAATGGTTTGATTTACGCTTCAGGTTAGGTTAGGTTTGAACTTAGTTTGAGGGAGTAAGTTTAGGGCTACTGTTAGTTTTCGTTTAACTGTGACGGTTGGAGTAAGCGTCAGGGTCAGGTTATGGTGGGGGTTAACCATAAGGTGTCCGCCTAAGGTTAGGGTTAGGTCTATGGTTTCATTTAGGCTTCAGGTTAGTTTAGGTTTGAACTTAGTTTGAGGGAGTAAGTTTAGGGCTACTGTTAGTTTTCGGTTCAGTGTTACGGTTGGAGATAGCGTCAGGGTCTGGTTAGGGTTGTGGTTGAGTTTCAGGTGTCTGCCTAGGGTTAGGGTTAGGTCTATGGTTTGAGTTAGGCTCCAGGTTAGGTTACGTTTGAACTTAGTTTGAGTGAGTAAGTTTAGGGCTACTGTTAGTTTTCAGTTCAGTGTTACGTTTGGAGTTAGCATGAGGGTCCGGTTAGGGTTGGGGTTGAGCTTAAGGTGTCCGCCTAGGGTTAGGGTTAGGTCTGTGGTTTGAGTTAGGCTTCAGGTTAGGTTAGGTTTGAACTTAGTTTGAGGGAGTAAGTTTAGGGCTACTGTTAGTTTTCGGGTAACTGTTACTGTTGGAGTTAGCGTCAGGGCCAGGTTAGGGTTGGGGTTGAGTTTAAGGTGTCCGCCTAGGGTTAGGGTTAGGTCTATTGTTTGAGTTAGGCTTCAGGTTAGGTTATGTTTGAACTTAGTTTGAGGGAGTAAGTTTAGGGCTACTGTTAGTTTTCGGTTCAGTGTTACGTTTGGAGTTAGCGTGAGGGTCAGGTTAGGGTTGGGGTTGAGCTTAAGGTGTCCTCCTAGGGTTAGGGTTAGGTCTGTGGTTTGAGTTAGGCTCCAGGTTAGGTTAGGTTTGAACTTAGTTTGAGGGAGTAAGTTTAGGGCTACTGTTAGTTTTCGGTTCAGTGTTTACGGTTGGAGATAGCGTCAGGGTCTGGTTAGGGTTGTGGTTGAGTTTCAGGTGTCCGCCTAGGGTTAGGGTTAGGTCTATGGTTTGAGTTAGGCTTCAAGTTAGGTTAGGTTTGAAGTTAGTTTGAGGCAGTAAGTTTAGGGCTACTGTTATTTTTCGGGTAACTGTTATTGTTGGAGTTAGCGTCAGGGCCAGGTTAGGGTTGGGGTTGAGCTTAAGGTGTCCGCCTAGGTTTAGGGTTAGGTGTATCGTTTGATTTAGGCTTCAGGTTAGGTTAGGTTTGAAGTTAGTTTGAGGGAGTAAGATTAGGGCTACTGTTACTTTTCATTTAACTGTTACGGTTGGACTAAGTGTCAGGGTCAGGTTAGGGTGGCGGTTAAGCATAAGGTTTCCGCCTAGGGTTAGGGTTAGGTCTATAGTTTCATTTAGGCTTCAGGTTAGGTTAGGATTGAACTTAGTTTGAGGGAGTCAGTTTAGGGCTACTGTTAGTTTTCGGTTCAATGTTACGTTTGGAGTTAGCGTGACAGTCCGGTTAGGGATTGGGTTGAGCTTAAGGTGTCCGCCTAGGGTTAGGATTTGGTGTATGGTTTGATTTAGGCTTCAGGTTAGGTTAGGTTTGAAGTTAGTTTGAGGGAGTAAGGTTAGGGCTATTGTTAGTTTTCGGTTAACTGTTACAGTTGGAGTAACCGTCAGGGTCAGGTTAGGGTCGGGGTTAAGCATAAGGTGTCCGCCTAGGGATAGGGTTAGGTCTATGATTTGATTTAGGCTTCAGGTTAGGTTGGGTTTGAACTTAGTTTGAGGGAGTGAGTTTAGGGCTACTGTTAGTTTTCGGTTAACTGTTACGGTTGGAGTAAGCGTCAGGGTCAGGTTAGGATTGGGGGTTGAGCTTAAGGTGTCCGCCTAGGGTTAGGGTTAGGTCTATGGTTTCATTTAGGCTTCAGGTTAGGTTAGGATTGAACTTAGTTTGAGGGAGTAAGTTTAGGGCCACTGTTAGTTTTCGGTTCAGTGTTACGGTTCGATTTAGCGTCAGGGCCTTGTTAGGGTTGGGGTTGAGCTTAAGGTGTCCGCCTAGGGTTAGGGTTAGGTGAATGGTTTGATTTACGCTTCAGGTTAGGTTAGGTTTGAACTTAGTTTGAGGGAGTAAGTTTAGGGCTACTGTTAGTTTTCGTTTAACTGTGACGGTTGGAGTAAGCGTCAGGGTCAGGTTATGGTGGGGGTTAACCATAAGGTGTCCGCCTAAGGTTAGGGTTAGGTCTATGGTTTCATTTAGGCTTCAGGTTAGTTTAGGTTTGAACTTAGTTTGAGGGAGTAAGTTTAGGGCTACTGTTAGTTTTCGGTTCAGTGTTACGGTTGGAGATAGCGTCAGGGTCTGGTTAGGGTTGTGGTTGAGTTTCAGGTGTCTGCCTAGGGTTAGGGTTAGGTCTATGGTTTGAGTTAGGCTCCAGGTTAGGTTACGTTTGAACTTAGTTTGAGTGAGTAAGTTTAGGGCTACTGTTAGTTTTCAGTTCAGTGTTACGTTTGGAGTTAGCATGAGGGTCCGGTTAGGGTTGGGGTTGAGCTTAAGGTGTCCGCCTAGGGTTAGGGTTAGGTCTGTGGTTTGAGTTAGGCTTCAGGTTAGGTTAGGTTTGAACTTAGTTTGAGGGAGTAAGTTTAGGGCTACTGTTAGTTTTCGGTTCAGTGTTACAGTTGGAGATAGCGTCAGGGTCAGGTTAGGGTTGGGGTTGAGCTTCAGGTGTCCGCCTAGGGTTAGGGTTAGGTCTATGGTTTGAGATAGGCTTCAGGTTAGGTTAGATTTTAACTTAGTTTTAGTGAGTAAGTTTAGGGCTACTGTTAATTTTAGGATCAGTGTTACGGTTGGAGTTAGCGTGAAGGTCAGGTTAGGCTTGGGATTGAGCTTCAGGTGTCCGCCTAGGGTTAGGGTTAGGTGTATGGTTTGATTTAGGCTTCAGTTTAGGTTAGGTTTGAACTTAGTTTGAGGGAGTAAGTTTAGGGCTACTGTTAGTTTTCGGTTCAGTGTTACGGTTGGAGTTAACGTGAGGGTCAGGTTAGGGTTGGGTTTGAATTTCAGGTGTCCGCCTAGGGTTAGGGTTAGGTGTATGGTTTGATTTAGGGTTCAGGTTAGGTTAGATTGGAACTTAGTTTGAGGCAGTAAGGTTAGGGCTACTGTTAGTTTTCGGTTCAGTGTTACGGTTGGAGATAGCGTCAGGGTCAGGTTAGGATTGGGGTTGAGCTTCAGGTTTCCACCTTGGGTTAGGGTTAGGTCTATGGTTTGAGTTAGGCTTCAGGTTAGGTTAGGTTTGAACTTAGTTTGAGGGAGTAAGTTTAGGGCTATTGTTAGTTTTCGGTTCAGTGTTACGGTTGGAGATAGCGTCAGGGTCTGGTTAGGGTTGTGATTGAGTTTCAGGTGTCCGCCTAGGGTTAGGGTTAGGTCTATGGTTTGAGTTAGGCTTCAAGTTAGGTTAGGTTTGAACTTAGTTTGAGGGAGTAAGTTTAGGGCTACTGTTAGTTTTCGGGTAACTGTTACTGTTGGAGATAGCGTCAGGGCCAGGTTAGGGTTGGGGTTGAGCTTAAGGTGTCCGCCTAGGGTTAAGGTTAGGTCTTTGATTTGAGTTAGGGTTCAGGTTAGGTTAGGTTTGAACTTAGTTTGAGGGGAGTAAGTTTAGGGCTACTGTTAGTTTTCAGTTCAGTGTTACGGTTGGAGATAGCATCAGGGTCAGGTTAGGGTTGGGGTTGAGCTTCAGGTTTCCGCCTTGGGTTAGGGTTAGGTCTATGGTTTGAGTTAGGCTTCAGGTTAGGTTAGGTTTGAAATTAGTTTGAGGGAGTAAGTTTAGGGATACTGTTAATTTTCGGGTAACTGTTACTGTTGGAGTTAGCGTCAGGGCCAGGTTAGGGTTGGGGTTGAGCTTAAGGTGTCCGCCTAGGGTTAGGGTTAGGTGTATGGTTTGATTTAGGCTTCAGGTTAGGTTAGGTTTGAAGTTAGTTTGAGGGAGTAAGTTTAGGGCTATTGTTAGTTTTCGGTTAACTGTTACAGTTGGAGTAAGCGTCAGGGTCAGGTTACCGTGGGGGTTAAGCATAAGGTGTCCGCCTAGGGTTAGGGTTAGGTCTATGATTTGATTTAGGCTTCAGGTTAGGTTAGGTTTGAACTTAGTTTGAGGGAGTCAGTTTAGGGCTACTGTTTGTTTTCGGTTAACTGTTAAGGTTGGAGTAAGCGTCAGGGTCAGGTTAGGTTTGGGGTTGAGCTTAAGGTGTCCGCCTAGTGTTAGGGTTAGGTCTGTGGTTTGAGTTAGGCTTCAGGTTAGGTTAGGTTTGAACTTAGTTTGAGGGAGTAAGTTTAGGGCTACTGTTAGTTTTCGGGTAACTGTTACTGTTGGGAGTTAGCGTCAGGGCCAGGTTAGGGTTGGGGTTGAGCTTAAGGTGTCCGCCTAGGGTTACGGATAGGTCTGTGGTTTGAGTTAGGCTTCAGGTTAGGTTAGGTTTGAACTTAGTTTGATGGAGTAAGTTTAGGGCTACTGTTAGTTTTCGGTTCAGTGTTACGGTTGGAGATAGCGTCAGGGTCAGGTTAGGGTTGTGGTTGAGCTTCAGGTGTCCGCCTAGGGTTAGGGTTAGGTCTATGGTTTGATTTAGGCTTCAGGTTAGGTTAGGTTTGAACTTAGTTTGAGGGAGTAAGTTTAGGGCTACTGTTAGTTTTCAGTTCAGTGTTACGGTTGGAGTTAGCGTGAGGGTCAGGTTAGCGTTGGGGTTGAGCTTAAGGTGTCGGCCTAGGGTTAGGGTTAGGTGTATGGTTTGATTTTGGCTTCTGGTTAGGTTAGGTTTGAACTTAGTTTGAGGGAGTAAGTTTAGGGCTACTGTTAATTTTCAGGTAACTGTTACGGTTGGAGTTAGCGTCAGGGTCAGGTTAGGGTTGGGGTTGAGCTTAAGGTGTCCGCTTTAGGGTTAGGGTTAGGTGTATGGTTTGATTTAGGCTTTAGGTTAGGTTAGGTTTGAAGTTAGTTTGAGGGAGTAAGTTTAGGGCTACTGTTAGTTTTCGGTTAACTGATACAGTTGGAGTAAGCGTCAGGGTCAGGTTAGTGTGGAGGTTAAGCATAAGGTGTCCGCCTAGGGTTAGCGTTAGGTCTATGGTTTCATTTAGGCTTCAGGTTATGTTAGGATTGAACTTAGTTTGAGGGGAGTAAGTTTAGGGCTACTGTTAGTTTTCGGTTCAGTGTTATGTTTGGAGTTAGCATGAGGGTCCGGTTAGGGTTGGGGTTGAGCTTAAGGTGTCCGCCTAGGGTTTGGGTTAGGTCTGTGGTTTGAGTTAGGCTTCAGGTTAGGTTAGGTTTGAACTTATTTTGAGGGAGTAAGTTTACGGCTACTGTTAATTTTAGGATCAGTGTTACGGTTGGAGTTAGCGTGAGGGTCAGGTTAGGGTTGGGTTTGAGCTTCAGGTGTCCGCCTAGGGTTAGGGTTGGTGTATGGTTTGATTTAGGCTTCAGGTTAGGTTAGGTTTGAACTTAGTTTGAGGGAGTACGTTTAGGGCTACTGTGAGTTTTCGGGTAACTGTTACGGTCGGAGTTAGCGTCACGGCCAGGTTAGGGTTGGGGTTGAGGTTAAGGTGTCCGCCTAGGGTTAGGGGTTAGGTGTATGGTTTGATTTAGGCTTCAGGTTAGGTTAGGTTTGAACTTAGTTTGAGGGAGTAAGTTTAGGGTTACTGTTAGTTTTCGGTTCAGTATTATGGTTGGAGTTAGCGTCAGGGTCAGGTTAGGTTTGGGGTTAGCTTGAGGTGTCTGCCTAGGGTTAGGTTTAGGTCCATGGTTTGATTTAGGCTCCAGGTTAGGTTACGTTTGAACTTAGTTTGAGTGAGTAAGTTTAGGGCTACTGTTAGTTTTCGGTTCAGTTTTACGGTTGGAGATAGCGTCAGGGTCAGGTTAGGGTTGGAGTTGAGCTTAAGGTGTCCGCCTAGGGTGAGGGTTAGGTCTGTGGTTTGATTTAGGCTTCAGGTTAGGTTACGTTTAAACTTAGTTTGAGTGAGTAAGTTTAGGGCTACTGTTAGTTTTCGGTTCAGTGTTACGGTTGGAGATAGCGTCAGGGTTAGGTTAGGGTTGGAGTTGAGCTTCAGGTGTCCGCCTAGGGTTAGGGTTAGGTCTATGATTTGAGTTAGGCTTCAGGTTATGTTAGGTTTGAACTTAGTTTGAGGGAGTAAGTTTAGGGCTACTGTTAGTTTTCGGTTCAGTGTTACGTTTGAAGGTAGCGTGAGGGTCAGGTTCGGGTTGGGATTGAGCTTAAGGTGTACTCCTAGGGTTAGGGTTAGGTCTGTGGTTTGAGTTAGGCTCCAGGTTAGGTTAGGTTTGAACTTAGTTTGAGGGAGTAAGTTTAGGGCTACTGTTAGTTTTCGGTTCAGTGTTACGGTTGGAGATAGCGTCAGGGTCTGGTTAGGGTTGTGGTTGAGTTTCAGGTGTCCGCCTAGGGTTAGGGTTAGGTCTATGGTTTGAGTTAGGCTTCAAGTTAGGTTAGGTTTGAACTTAGTTTGAGGGAGTAAGTTTAGGGCTACTGTTAGTTTTCGGGTAACTGTTACTGTTGGAGATAGCGTCAGGGCCAGGTTAGGGTTGGGGTTGAGCTTAAGGTGTCCGCCTAGGGTTAAGGTTAGGTCTTTGATTTGAGTTAGGGTTCAGGTTAGGTTAGGTTTGAACTTAGTTTGAGGGAGTAAGTTTAGGGCTACTGTTAGTTTTCAGTTCAGTGTTACGGTTGGAGATAGCATCAGGGTCAGGTTAGGGTTGGGGTTGAGCTTCAGGTTTCCGCCTTGGGTTAGGGTTAGGTCTATGGTTTGAGTTAGGCTTCAGGTTAGGTTAGGTTTGAAATTAGTTTGAGGGAGTAAGTTTAGGGATACTGTTAATTTTCGGGTAACTGTTACTGTTGGAGTTAGCGTCAGGGCCAGGTTAGGGTTGGGGTTGAGCTTAAGGTGTCCGCCTAGGGTTAGGGTTAGGTGTATGGTTTGATTTAGGCTTCAGGTTAGGTTAGGTTTGAAGTTAGTTTGAGGGAGTAAGTTTAGGGCTATTGTTAGTTTTCGGTTAACTGTTACAGTTGGAGTAAGCGTCAGGGTCAGGTTACCGTGGGGGTTAAGCATAAGGTGTCCGCCTAGGGTTAGGGTTAGGTCTATGATTTGATTTAGGCTTCAGGTTAGGTTAGGTTTGAACTTAGTTTGAGGGAGTCAGTTTAGGGCTACTGTTTGTTTTCGGTTAACTGTTAAGGTTGGAGTAAGCGTCAGGGTCAGGTTAGGTTTGGGGTTGAGCTTAAGGTGTCCGCCTAGTGTTAGGGTTAGGTCTGTGGTTTGAGTTAGGCTTCAGGTTAGGTTAGGTTTGAACTTAGTTTGAGGGAGTAAGTTTAGGGCTACTGTTAGTTTTCGGGTAACTGTTACTGTTGGAGTTAGCGTCAGGGCCAGGTTAGGGTTGGGGTTGAGCTTAAGGTGTCCGCCTAGGGTTACGGATAGGTCTGTGGTTTGAGTTAGGCTTCAGGTTAGGTTAGGTTTGAACTTAGTTTGATTTAGTAAGTTTAGGGCTACTGTTAGTTTTCGGTTCAGTGTTACGGTTGGAGATAGCGTCAGGGTCAGGTTAGGGTTGTGGTTGAGCTTCAGGTGTCCGCCTAGGGTTAGGGTTAGGTCTATGGTTTGATTTAGGCTTCAGGTTAGGTTAGGTTTGAACTTAGTTTGAGGGAGTAAGTTTAGGGCTACTGTTAGTTTTCAGTTCAGTGTTACGGTTGGAGTTAGCGTGAGGGTCAGGTTAGCGTTGGGGTTGAGCTTAAGGTGTCGGCCTAGGGTTAGGGTTAGGTGTATGGTTTGATTTTGGCTTCTGGTTAGGTTAGGTTTGAACTTAGTTTGAGGGAGTAAGTTTAGGGCTACTGTTAATTTTCAGGTAACTGTTACGGTTGGAGTTAGCGTCAGGGTCAGGTTAGGGTTGGGGTTGAGCTTAAGGTGTCCGCTTAGTGTTAGGGTTAGGTGTATGGTTTGATTTAGGCTTTAGGTTAGGTTAGGTTTGAAGTTAGTTTGAGGGAGTAAGTTTAGGGCTACTGTTAGTTTTCGGTTAACTGATACAGTTGGAGTAAGCGTCAGGGTCAGGTTAGTGTGGAGGTTAAGCATAAGGTGTCCGCCTAGGGTTAGCGTTAGGTCTATGGTTTCATTTAGGCTTCAGGTTATGTTAGGATTGAACTTAGTTTGAGGGAGTAAGTTTAGGGCTACTGTTAGTTTTCGGTTCAGTGTTATGTTTGGAGTTAGCATGAGGGTCCGGTTAGGGTTGGGGTTGAGCTTAAGGTGTCCGCCTAGGGTTTGGGTTAGGTCTGTGGTTTGAGTTAGGCTTCAGGTTAGGTTAGGTTTGAACTTATTTTGAGGGATTAAGTTTACGGCTACTGTTAATTTTAGGATCAGTGTTACGGTTGGAGTTAGCGTGAGGGTCAGGTTAGGGTTGGGTTTGAGCTTCAGGTGTCCGCCTAGGGTTAGGGTTGGTGTATGGTTTGATTTAGGCTTCAGGTTAGGTTAGGTTTGAACTTAGTTTGAGGGAGTACGTTTAGGGCTACTGTGAGTTTTCGGGTAACTGTTACGGTCGGAGTTAGCGTCACGGCCAGGTTAGGGTTGGGGTTGAGGTTAAGGTGTCCGCCTAGGGTTAGGGTTAGGTGTATGGTTTGATTTAGGCTTCAGGTTAGGTTAGGTTTGAACTTAGTTTGAGGGAGTAAGTTTAGGGTTACTGTTAGTTTTCGGTTCAGTATTATGGTTGGAGTTAGCGTCAGGGTCAGGTTAGGTTTGGGGTTAGCTTGAGGTGTCTGCCTAGGGTTAGGTTTAGGTCCATGGTTTGATTTAGGCTCCAGGTTAGGTTACGTTTGAACTTAGTTTGAGTGAGTAAGTTTAGGGCTACTGTTAGTTTTCGGTTCAGTTTTACGGTTGGAGATAGCGTCAGGGTCAGGTTAGGGTTGGAGTTGAGCTTAAGGTGTCCGCCTAGGGTGAGGGTTAGGTCTGTGGTTTGATTTAGGCTTCAGGTTAGGTTACGTTTAAACTTAGTTTGAGTGAGTAAGTTTAGGGCTACTGTTAGTTTTCGGTTCAGTGTTACGGTTGGAGATAGCGTCAGGGTTAGGTTAGGGTTGGAGTTGAGCTTCAGGTGTCCGCCTAGGGTTAGGGTTAGGTCTATGATTTGAGTTAGGCTTCAGGTTATGTTAGGTTTGAACTTAGTTTGAGGGAGTAAGTTTAGGGCTACTGTTAGTTTTCGGTTCAGTGTTACGTTTGGAGGTAGCGTGAGGGTCAGGTTCGGGTTGGGATTGAGCTTAAGGTGTCCTCCTAGGGTTAGGGTTAGGTCTGTGGTTTTGAGTTAGGCTCCAGGTTAGGTTAGGTTTGAACTTAGTTTGAGGGAGTAAGTTTAGGGCTACTGTTAGTTTTCGGTTCAGTGTTACGGTTGGAGATAGCGTCAGGGTCTGGTTAGGGTTGTGGTTGAGTTTCAGGTGTCCGCCTAGGGTTAGGGTTAGGTCTATGGTTTGAGTTAGGCTTCAAGTTAGGTTAGGTTTGAACTTAGTTTGAGGGAGTAAGTTTAGGGCTACTGTTAGTTTTCGGGTAACTGTTACTGTTGGAGATAGCGTCAGGGCCAGGTTAGGGTTGGGGTTGAGCTTAAGGTGTCCGCCTAGGGTTAAGGTTAGGTCTTTGATTTGAGTTAGGGTTCAGGTTAGGTTAGGTTTGAACTTAGTTTGAGGGAGTAAGTTTAGGGCTACTGTTAGTTTTCAGTTCAGTGTTACGGTTGGAGATAGCATCAGGGTCAGGTTAGGGTTGGGGTTGAGCTTCAGGTTTCCGCCTTGGGTTAGGGTTAGGTCTATGGTTTGAGTTAGGCTTCAGGTTAGGTTAGGTTTGAAATTAGTTTGAGGGAGTAAGTTTAGGGATACTGTTAATTTTCGGGTAACTGTTACTGTTGGAGTTAGCGTCAGGGCCAGGTTAGGGTTGGGGTTGAGCTTAAGGTGTCCGCCTAGCGTTAGGGTTAGGTGTATGGTTTGATTTAGGCTTCAGGTTAGGTTAGGTTTGAAGTTAGTTTGAGGGAGTAAGTTTAGGGCTATTGTTAGTTTTCGGTTAACTGTTACAGTTGGAGTAAGCGTCAGGGTCAGGTTACCGTGGGGGTTAAGCATAAGGTGTCCGCCTAGGGTTAGGGTTAGGTCTATGATTTGATTTAGGCTTCAGGTTAGGTTAGGTTTGAACTTAGTTTGAGGGAGTCAGTTTAGGGCTACTGTTTGTTTTCGGTTAACTGTTAAGGTTGGAGTAAGCGTCAGGGTCAGGTTAGGTTTGGGGTTGAGCTTAAGGTGTCCGCCTAGTGTTAGGGTTAGGTCTGTGGTTTGAGTTAGGCTTCAGGTTAGGTTAGGTTTGAACTTAGTTTGAGGGAGTAAGTTTAGGGCTACTGTTAGTTTTCGGGTAACTGTTACTGTTGGAGTTAGCGTCAGGGCCAGGTTAGGGTTGGGGTTGAGCTTAAGGTGTCCGCCTAGGGTTACGGATAGGTCTGTGGTTTGAGTTAGGCTTCAGGTTAGGTTAGGTTTGAACTTAGTTTGATGGAGTAAGTTTAGGGCTACTGTTAGTTTTCGGTTCAGTGTTACGGTTGGAGATAGCGTCAGGGTCAGGTTAGGGTTGTGGTTGAGCTTCAGGTGTCCGCCTAGGGTTAGGGTTAGGTCTATGGTTTGATTTAGGCTTCAGGTTAGGTTAGGTTTGAACTTAGTTTGAGGGAGTAAGTTTAGGGCTACTGTTAGTTTTCAGTTCAGTGTTACGGTTGGAGTTAGCGTGAGGGTCAGGTTAGCGTTGGGGTTGAGCTTAAGGTGTCGGCCTAGGGTTAGGGTTAGGTGTATGGTTTGATTTTGGCTTCTGGTTAGGTTAGGTTTGAACTTAGTTTGAGGGAGTAAGTTTAGGGCTACTGTTAATTTTCAGGTAACTGTTACGGTTGGAGTTAGCGTCAGGGTCAGGTTAGGGTTGGGGTTGAGCTTAAGGTGTCCGCTTAGGGTTAGGGTTAGGTGTATGGTTTGATTTAGGCTTTAGGTTAGGTTAGGTTTGAAGTTAGTTTGAGGGAGTAAGTTTAGGGCTACTGTTAGTTTTCGGTTAACTGATACAGTTGGAGTAAGCGTCAGGGTCAGGTTAGTGTGGAGGTTAAGCATAAGGTGTCCGCCTAGGGTTAGCGTTAGGTCTATGGTTTCATTTAGGCTTCAGGTTATGTTAGGATTGAACTTAGTTTGAGGGAGTAAGTTTAGGGCTACTGTTAGTTTTCGGTTCAGTGTTATGTTTGGAGTTAGCATGAGGGTCCGGTTAGGGTTGGGGTTGAGCTTAAGGTGTCCGCCTAGGGTTTGGGTTAGGTCTGTGGTTTGAGTTAGGCTTCAGGTTAGGTTAGGTTTGAACTTATTTTGAGGGAGTAAGTTTACGGCTACTGTTAATTTTAGGATCAGTGTTACGGTTGGAGTTAGCGTGAGGGTCAGGTTAGGGTTGGGTTTGAGCTTCAGGTGTCCGCCTAGGGTTAGGGTTGGTGTATGGTTTGATTTAGGCTTCAGGTTAGGTTAGGTTTGAACTTAGTTTGAGGGAGTACGTTTAGGGCTACTGTGAGTTTTCGGGTAACTGTTACGGTCGGAGTTAGCGTCACGGCCAGGTTAGGGTTGGGGTTGAGGTTAAGGTGTCCGCCTAGGGTTAGGGTTAGGTGTATGGTTTGATTTAGGCTTCAGGTTAGGTTAGGTTTGAACTTAGTTTGAGGGAGTAAGTTTAGGGTTACTGTTAGTTTTCGGTTCAGTATTATGGTTGGAGTTAGCGTCAGGGTCAGGTTAGGTTTGGGGTTAGCTTGAGGTGTCTGCCTAGGGTTAGGTTTAGGTCCATGGTTTGATTTAGGCTCCAGGTTAGGTTACGTTTGAACTTAGTTTGAGTGAGTAAGTTTAGGGCTACTGTTAGTTTTCGGTTCAGTTTTACGGTTGGAGATAGCGTCAGGGTCAGGTTAGGGTTGGAGTTGAGCTTAAGGTGTCCGCCTAGGGTGAGGGTTAGGTCTGTGGTTTGATTTAGGCTTCAGGTTAGGTTACGTTTAAACTTAGTTTGAGTGAGTAAGTTTAGGGCTACTGTTAGTTTTCGGTTCAGTGTTACGGTTGGAGATAGCGTCAGGGTTAGGTTAGGGTTGGAGTTGAGCTTCAGGTGTCCGCCTAGGGTTAGGGTTAGGTCTATGATTTGAGTTAGGCTTCAGGTTATGTTAGGTTTGAACTTAGTTTGAGGGAGTAAGTTTAGGGCTACTGTTAGTTTTCGGTTCAGTGTTACGTTTGGAGGTAGCGTGAGGGTCAGGTTCGGGTTGGGATTGAGCTTAAGGTGTCCTCCTAGGGTTAGGGTTAGGTCTGTGGTTTGAGTTAGGCTCCAGGTTAGGTTAGGTTTGAACTTAGTTTGAGGGAGTAAGTTTAGGGCTACTGTTAGTTTTCGGTTCAGTGTTACGGTTGGAGATAGCGTCAGGGTCTGGTTAGGGTTGTGGTTGAGTTTCAGGTGTCCGCCTAGGGTTAGGGTTAGGTCTATGGTTTGAGTTAGGCTTCAAGTTAGGTTAGGTTTGAACTTAGTTTGAGGGAGTAAGTTTAGGTCTACTGTTAGTTTTCGGTTAACTGTTACGGTTGGAGTAAGCGTCAGGGTCAGGTTAGGGTTGGGGTCAATCTTAAGGTGTCCGCCTAGGGTTAGGGTTAGGTCTATTGTTTGAGTTAGGCTTCAGGTTAGGTTAGGTTTGAACTTAGTTTGAGCGAGTAAGTTTAGGGCTACTGTTAGTTTTCGGTTCAGTGTTACGTTTGGATTTAGCGTGAGGGTCAGGTTAGGGTAGGGGTTGAGCTTAAGGTGTCCTCCTAGGGTTAGGGTTAGGTCTGTGGTTTGAGTTAGGCTCCAGGTTAGGTTAGGTTTGAACTTAGTTTGAGGGAGTAAGTTTAGGGCTACTGTTAGTTTTCGGTTCAGTGTTACGGTTGGAGATAGCGTCAGGGTCTGGTTAGGGTTGTGGTTGAGTTTCAGGTGTCCGCCTAGGGTTAGGGTTAGGTCTATGTTTTGAGTTAGGCTTCAAGTTAGGTTAGGTTTGAAGTTAGTTTGAGGGAGTAAGTTTAGGGCTACTGTTAATTTTCGGGTAACTGTTATTGTTGGAGTTAGCGTCAGGGCCAGGTTAGGGTTGGGGTTGAGTTTAAGGTGTCCGCCTAGGGTTAGGGTTAGGTCTATTGTTTGAGTTTGGCTTCAGGTTAGGTTATGTTTGAACTTAGTTTGAGGGAGTAAGTTTAGGGCTACTGTTAGTTTTCGGTTCAGTGTTACGTTTGGAGTTAGCGTGAGGGTCAGGTTAGGGTTGGGGTTGAGCTTAAGGTGTCCTCCTAGGGTTAGGGTTAGGTCTGTGGTTTGAGTTAGGCTCCAGGTTATGTTAGGTTTGAACTTAGTTTGAGGGAGTAAGTTTAGGGCTACTGTTAGTTTTCGGTTCAGTGTTACGGTTGGAGATAGCGTCAGGGTCTGGTTAGGGTTGTGGTTGAGTTTCAGGTGTCCGCCTAGGGTTAGGGTTAGGTCTATGGTTTGAGTCAGGCTTCAAGTTAGGTTAGGTTTGAAGTTAGTTTGAGGGAGTAAGTTTAGGGCTACTGTTAGTTTTCGGGTAACTGTTACTGTTGGAGTTAGCGTCAGGGCCAGGTTAGGGTTGGGGTTGAGTTTAAGGTGTCCGCCTAGGGTTAGGGTTAGGTCTATTGTTTGAGTTAGGCTTCAGGTTAGGTTATGTTTGAACTTAGTTTGAGGGAGTAAGTTTAGGGCTACTGTTAGTTTTCGGTTCAGTGTTACGTTTGGAGTTAGCGTGAGGGTCAGGTTAGGGTTGGGGTTGAGCTTAAGGTGTCCTCCTAGGGTTAGGGTTAGGTCTGTGGTTTGAGTTAGGCTCCAGGTTAGGTTAGGTTTGAACTTAGTTTGAGGGAGTAAGTTTAGGGCTACTGTTAGTTTTCGGTTCAGTGTTACGGTTGGAGATAGCGTCAGGGTCTGGTTAAGGTTGTGGTTGAGTTTCAGGTGTCCGCCTAGGGTTAGGGTTAGGTCTATGGTTTGAGTTAGGCTTCAAGTTAGGTTAGGTTTGAAGTTAGTTTGAGGCAGTAAGTTTAGGGCTACTGTTAGTTTTCGGGTAACTGTTATTGTTGGAGTTAGCGTCAGGGCCAGGTTAGGGTTGGGGTTGAGCTTAAGGTGTCCGCCTAGGGTTAGGGTTAGGTGTATGGTTTGATTTAGGCTTCAGGTTAGGTTAGGTTTGAAGTTAGTTTGAGGGAGTAAGATTAGGGCTACTGTTACTTTTCATTTAACTGTTACGGTTGGACTAAGTGTCAGGGTCAGGTTAGGGTGGCGGTTAAGCATAAGGTTTCCGCCTAGGGTTAGGGTTAGGTCTATAGTTTCATTTAGGCTTCAGGTTAGGTTAGGATTGAACTTAGTTTGAGGGAGTAAGTTTAGGGCTACTGTTAGTTTTCGGTTCAATGTTACGTTTGGAGTTAGCGTGACAGTCCGGTTAGGGATTGGGTTGAGCTTAAGGTGTCCGCCTAGGGTTAGGATTTGGTGTATGGTTTGATTTAGGCTTCAGGTTAGGTTAGGTTTGAAGTTAGTTTGAGGGAGTAAGTTTAGGGCTATTGTTAGTTTTCGGTTAACTGTTACAGTTGGAGTAACCGTCAGGGTCAGGTTAGGGTCGGGGTTAAGCATAAGGTGTCCGCCTAGGGATAGGGTTAGGTCTATGATTTGATTTAGGCTTCAGGTTAGGTTGGGTTTGAACTTAGTTTGAGGGAGTGAGTTTAGGGCTACTGTTAGTTTTCGGTTAACTGTTACGGTTGGAGTAAGCGTCAGGGTCAGGTTAGGATTGGGGTTGAGCTTAAGGTGTCCGCCTAGGGTTAGGGTTAGGTCTATGGTTTCATTTAGGCTTCAGGTTAGGTTAGGATTGAACTTAGTTTGAGGGAGTAAGTTTAGGGCCACTGTTAGTTTTCGGTTCAGTGTTACGGTTGGAGATAGCGTCAGGGTCTGGTTAGGGTTGTGGTTGAGTTTTAGGTGTCCACCTAGGGTTAGGGTTTGGTCTATGGTTTGAGTTAGGCTTCAAATTAGGTTAGGTTTGAAGTTAGTTTGAGGGAGTAAGTTTAGGGCTACTGTTAGTTTTCGGGTAACTGTTACTGTTGGCGTTAGCGTCAGGGCCAGGTTAGGGTTGGGGTTGAGCTTCAGGTGTCCGCCTAGGGTTAGGGTTAGGTGTATGGTTTGATTTAGGCTTCAGGTTAGGTTAGGTTTGAACTTAGTTTGAGAGAGTAAGTTTAGGGCTACTGGTAGTTTTCGGGTAACTGTTACGGTTGGAGTTAGCGTCACGGCCAGGTTCGGGTTGGGGTTGAGCTTAAGGTGTCCACCTAGGGTTAGGGTTAGGTGTATGGTATGATTTAGGCTTCAGGTTAGGTTATGTTTGAACTTAGTTTGAGGGAGAAAGTTTAGGGCTACTGTTAGTTTTCGGTTAACTGTTACAGTTGGAGTAAGCGTCAGGGTCAGGTTAGGTTTGGGGTTAAAGTTAACGTGTCCGCCTAGGGTTAGGGTTATTTGTATGGTTTGATTTAGGCTTCAAGTTAGGTTAGGTGTGAACTTAGTTTTAGGGAGTAAGTTTAGGGCTATTGTTAGGTTTCGGTTCAGTATTACGGTTGGAGTTAGCGTTAGGGCCAGGTTATGTTTGGGGTTGAGCTTAAGGTGTCCGCCTAGAGTTACGGTTAGGTGTCTGGTTTTATTTAGGCTTCAGGTTAGGTTATGTTTGAACTTAGTTTGAGGGCGTAAGTTTAGGACTACTGTTAGTTTTCGGTTAACTGTTATGGTTGGAGTAAGCATCAGGGTGGGTTAGGTTTGGGGTTGAGCTTAAGGTGTCCGCCTAGGGTTAGGGTTAGGTGTATGGTTTGATTTAGGCTTCAGGTTAGGTTAGGTTTGAAGTTAGTTTGAGGGAGTAAGTTTAGGGCTACTGTTAGTTTTTGGTTAACTGTTACAGTTGGAGTAAGCGTCAAGGTCAGGGTATGGTGGGGTTTAAGCATGAGGTGTCCGCCTAGGGTTAGGGATAGGTCTATGATTTGATTTAGGCTTTAGGTTAGGTTAGGTTTGAACTTAGTTTGAGGGAGTCAGTTTAGGTCTACTGTTAGTTTTCGGTTCAGTGTGACGGTTGGATTTAGCCTCAGGGTCAGGTTAGGGTTGGGGTTAAGCTTAAGGTGTCCGCCTAGGGTTAGGGTTAGGTCTATTGTTTGAGTTAGGCTTCAGGTTAGGTTAGGTTTGAACTTAGTTTGAGGGAGTAAGTTTAGGGCTACTGTTAGTTTTTGGTTCAGTGTTACGTTTGGAGTTAGCGTGAGGGTCAGGTTAGGGTTGGGGTTGAGCTTAAGGTGTCCTCCTAGGGTTAGGGTTAGGTCTGTGGTTTGAGATAAGCTTCAGGTTAGGTTAGGTTTGAACTTAGTTTGAGGGAGTAAGTTTAGGGCTACTGTTAGTTTTCGGTTCAGTGTTACGGTTGTAGATAGCGTCAGGGTCAGTTTAGGGTTGGGGTTGAGCTTCAGGTGTCCGCCTTGGGTTAGGGTTAGGTCTATGTTTTGAGTTAGGCTTCAGGTTATGTTAGGTTTGAACTTAGTTTGAGGGAGTAAGTTTAGGGCTACTGTTAGTTTTCGGTTAAGTGTTACGGTTGGAGATAGCGTCAGGGTCTGGTTAGGGATGTGGTTGACTTTCAGGTGTCTGCCTAGGGTTAGGGTTAGGTCTATGGTTTGAGTTAGACTTCAAGTTAGGTTAGGTTTGAAGTTAGTTTGAGGGAGTAAGTTTAGGGCTACTGTTAGTTTTCGGGTAACTGTTACTGTTGGAGTTAGCGTCAGGGCCAGGTTAGGGTTGGGGTTGAGCTTAAGGTGTCCGCCTAGGGTTAGGGTTAGGTGTATGGTTTGATTTAGGCTTCAGGTTAGGTTAGGTTTGAAGTTAGTTTGAGGGAGTAAGTTTAGGGCTATTGTTAGGTTTCGGTTCAGTATTATGGTTGGAGTTAGCGTCAGGGTCAGGTTAGGGTTGGGGTTAGCTTGAGGTGTCTGCCTAGGGTTAGGTTTAGGTCCATGGTTTGATTTAGGCTTCAGGTTAGGTTAGGTTTGAACTTAGATTGAGGGAGTAAGTTTAGGGCTGCTGTTAGTTTTCGGGTAACTGTTACGGTTGGAGTTAGCGTTAGGGCCAGGTTATGTTTGGGGTTGAGCTTAAGGTGTCCGCCTAGAGTTACGGTTAGGTGTCTGGTTTTATTTAGGCTTCAGGTTAGGTTATGTTTGAACTTAGTTTGAGGGCGTAAGTTTAGGACTACTGTTAGTTTTCGGTTAACTGTTATGGTTGGAGTAAGCATCAGGGTGGGTTAGGTTTGGGGTTGAGCTTAAGGTGTCCGCCTAGGGTTAGGGTTAGGTGTATGGTTTGATTTAGGCTTCAGGTTAGGTTAGGTTTGAAGTTAGTTTGAGGGAGTAAGTTTAGGGCTACTGTTAGTTTTTGGTTAACTGTTACAGTTGGAGTAAGCGTCAAGGTCAGGGTAGGGTGGGGTTTAAGCATGAGGTGTCCGCCTAGGGTTAGGGATAGGTCTATGATTTGATTTAGGCTTTAGGTTAGGTTAGGTTTGAACTTAGTTTGAGGGAGTCAGTTTAGGTCTACTGTTAGTTTTCGGTTCAGTGTTACGGTTGGATTTAGCCTCAGGGTCAGGTTAGGGTTGGGGTTAAGCTTAAGGTGTCCGCCTAGGGTTAGGGTTAGGTCTATTGTTTGAGTTAGGCTTCAGGTTAGGTTAGGTTTGAACTTAGTTTGAGGGAGTAAGTTTAGGGCTACTGTTAGTTTTTGGTTCAGTGTTACGTTTGGAGTTAGCGTGAGGGTCAGGTTAGGGTTGGGGTTGAGCTTAAGGTGTCCTCCTAGGGTTAGGGTTAGGTCTGTGGTTTGAGATAAGCTTCAGGTTAGGTTAGGTTTGAACTTAGTTTGAGGGAGTAAGTTTAGGGCTACTGTTAGTTTTCGGTTCAGTGTTACGGTTGTAGATAGCGTCAGGGTCAGGTTAGGGTTGGGGTTGAGCTTCAGGTGTCCGCCTTGGGTTAGGGTTAGGTCTATGTTTTGAGTTAGGCTTCAGGTTATGTTAGGTTTGAACTTAGTTTGAGGGAGTAAGTTTAGGGCTACTGTTAGTTTTCGGTTAAGTGTTACGGTTGGAGATAGCGTCAGGGTCTGGTTAGGGATGTGGTTGACTTTCAGGTGTCCGCCTAGGGTTAGGGTTAGGTCTATGGTTTGAGTTAGACTTCAAGTTAGGTTAGGTTTGAAGTTAGTTTGAGGGAGTAAGTTTAGGGCTACTGTTAGTTTTCGGGTAACTGTTACTGTTGGAGTTAGCGTCAGGGCCAGGTTAGGGTTGGGGTTGAGCTTAAGGTGTCCGCCTAGGGTTAGGGTTAGGTGTATGGTTTGATTTAGGCTTCAGGTTAGGTTAGGTTTGAAGTTAGTTTGAGGGAGTAAGTTTAGGGCTATTGTTAGTTTTCGGTTAACTGTTACAGTTGGAGTAAGCGTCAGGGTCAGGTTAGGGTGGGGGTTAAGCATAAGGTGTCCGCCTAGGGCTAGGGTTAGGTCTATGATTTGATTTAGGCTTCAGGTTAGGTTAGGTTTGAACTTAGTTTGAAGGAGTCAGTTTAGGGCTACTGTTAGTTTTCGGTTAACTGTTACGGTTGGAGTAAGCGTCAGGGTCAGGTTAGGTTTGGGGTTGAGCTTAAGGTGTCCGCCTAGGGTTAAGGTTAGGTGTATGGTTTGATTTAGGCTTCAGGTTAGGTTAGGTTTGAACTTAGTTTGAGGGAGTAAGTTTAGGGCTACTGTTAGTTTTCGTTTAACTGTTACGGTTGAAGTAAGCGTCAGGGTCAGGTTAGGGTGGGGGTTAAGCATAAGGTGTCCGCCTAGGGTTAGGGTTAGGTCTATGGTTTCATTTAGGCTTCAGGTTAGGTTAGGATTGAACTTAGTTTGAGGGAGTAAGTTTAGGGCTACTGTAAGTTTTCGGTTCAATGTTACGTTTGGAGTTAGCGTGAGGGTCCGGTTAATGTTGGGGTGGAGCTTAAGGTGTCCGCTTAGGGTTAGGGTTAGGTCTATGTTTTGAGTTAGGCTTCAAGTTAGGTTAGGTTTGAAGTTAGTTTGAGGGAGTAAGTTTAGGGCTACTGTTAATTTTCGGGTAACTGTTATTGTTGGAGTTAGCGTCAGGGCCAGGTTAGGGTTGGGGTTGAGTTTAAGGTGTCCGCCTAGGGTTAGGGTTAGGTCTATTGTTTGAGTTTGGCTTCAGGTTAGGTTATGTTTGAACTTAGTTTGAGGGAGTAAGTTTAGGGCTACTGTTAGTTTTCGGTTCAGTGTTACGTTTGGAGTTAGCGTGAGGGTCAGGTTAGGGTTGGGGTTGAGCTTAAGGTGTCCTCCTAGGGTTAGGGTTAGGTCTGTGGTTTGAGTTAGGCTCCAGGTTATGTTAGGTTTGAACTTAGTTTGAGGGAGTAAGTTTAGGGCTACTGTTAGTTTTCGGTTCAGTGTTACGGTTGGAGATAGCGTCAGGGTCTGGTTAGGGTTGTGGTTGAGTTTCAGGTGTCCGCCTAGGGTTAGGGTTAGGTCTATGGTTTGAGTCAGGCTTCAAGTTAGGTTAGGTTTGAAGTTAGTTTGAGGGAGTAAGTTTAGGGCTACTGTTAGTTTTCGGGTAACTGTTACTGTTGGAGTTAGCGTCAGGGCCAGGTTAGGGTTGGGGTTGAGTTTAAGGTGTCCGCCTAGGGTTAGGGTTAGGTCTATTGTTTGAGTTAGGCTTCAGGTTAGGTTATGTTTGAACTTAGTTTGAGGGAGTAAGTTTAGGGCTACTGTTAGTTTTCGGTTCAGTGTTACGTTTGGAGTTAGCGTGAGGGTCAGGTTAGGGTTGGGGTTGAGCTTAAGGTGTCCTCCTAGGGTTAGGGTTAGGTCTGTGGTTTGAGTTAGGCTCCAGGTTAGGTTAGGTTTGAACTTAGTTTGAGGGAGTAAGTTTAGGGCTACTGTTAGTTTTCGGTTCAGTGTTACGGTTGGAGATAGCGTCAGGGTCTGGTTAGGGTTGTGGTTGAGTTTCAGGTGTCCGCCTAGGGTTAGGGTTAGGTCTATGGTTTGAGTTAGGCTTCAAGTTAGGTTAGGTTTGAAGTTAGTTTGAGGCAGTAAGTTTAGGGCTACTGTTAGTTTTCGGGTAACTGTTATTGTTGGAGTTAGCGTCAGGGCCAGGTTAGGGTTGGGGTTGAGCTTAAGGTGTCCGCCTAGGGTTAGGGTTAGGTGTATGGTTTGATTTAGGCTTCAGGTTAGGTTAGGTTTGAAGTTAGTTTGAGGGAGTAAGATTAGGGCTACTGTTACTTTTCATTTAACTGTTACGGTTGGACTAAGTGTCAGGGTCAGGTTAGGGTGGCGGTTAAGCATAAGGTTTCCGCCTAGGGTTAGGGTTAGGTCTATAGTTTCATTTAGGCTTCAGGTTAGGTTAGGATTGAACTTAGTTTGAGGGAGTAAGTTTAGGGCTACTGTTAGTTTTCGGTTCAATGTTACGTTTGGAGTTAGCGTGACAGTCCGGTTAGGGATTGGGTTGAGCTTAAGGTGTCCGCCTAGGGTTAGGATTTGGTGTATGGTTTGATTTAGGCTTCAGGTTAGGTTAGGTTTGAAGTTAGTTTGAGGGAGTAAGTTTAGGGCTATTGTTAGTTTTCGGTTAACTGTTACAGTTGGAGTAACCGTCAGGGTCAGGTTAGGGTCGGGGTTAAGCATAAGGTGTCCGCCTAGGGATAGGGTTAGGTCTATGATTTGATTTAGGCTTCAGGTTAGGTTGGGTTTGAACTTAGTTTGAGGGAGTGAGTTTAGGGCTACTGTTAGTTTTCGGTTAACTGTTACGGTTGGAGTAAGCGTCAGGGTCAGGTTAGGATTGGGGTTGAGCTTAAGGTGTCCGCCTAGGGTTAGGGTTAGGTCTATGGTTTCATTTAGGCTTCAGGTTAGGTTAGGATTGAACTTAGTTTGAGGGAGTAAGTTTAGGGCCACTGTTAGTTTTCGGTTCAGTGTTACGGTTCGATTTAGCGTCAGGGCCTTGTTAGGGTTGGGGTTGAGCTTAAGGTGTCCGCCTAGGGTTAGGGTTAGGTGAATGGTTTGATTTACGCTTCAGGTTAGGTTAGGTTTGAACTTAGTTTGAGGGAGTAAGTTTAGGGCTACTGTTAGTTTTCGTTTAACTGTGACGGTTGGAGTAAGCGTCAGGGTCAGGTTATGGTGGGGGTTAACCATAAGGTGTCCGCCTAAGGTTAGGGTTAGGTCTATGGTTTCATTTAGGCTTCAGGTTAGTTTAGGTTTGAACTTAGTTTGAGGGAGTAAGTTTAGGGCTACTGTTAGTTTTCGGTTCAGTGTTACGGTTGGAGATAGCGTCAGGGTCTGGTTAGGGTTGTGGTTGAGTTTCAGGTGTCTGCCTAGGGTTAGGGTTAGGTCTATGGTTTGAGTTAGGCTCCAGGTTAGGTTACGTTTGAACTTAGTTTGAGTGAGTAAGTTTAGGGCTACTGTTAGTTTTCAGTTCAGTGTTACGTTTGGAGTTAGCATGAGGGTCCGGTTAGGGTTGGGGTTGAGCTTAAGGTGTCCGCCTAGGGTTAGGGTTAGGTCTGTGGTTTGAGTTAGGCTTCAGGTTAGGTTAGGTTTGAACTTAGTTTGAGGGAGTAAGTTTAGGGCTACTGTTAGTTTTCGGTTCAGTGTTACAGTTGGAGATAGCGTCAGGGTCAGGTTAGGGTTGGGGTTGAGCTTCAGGTGTCCGCCTAGGGTTAGGGTTAGGTCTATGGTTTGAGATAGGCTTCAGGTTAGGTTAGATTTTAACTTAGTTTTAGTGAGTAAGTTTAGGGCTACTGTTAATTTTAGGATCAGTGTTACGGTTGGAGTTAGCGTGAAGGTCAGGTTAGGCTTGGGTTTGAGCTTCAGGTGTCCGCCTAGGGTTAGGGTTAGGTGTATGGTTTGATTTAGGCTTCAGTTTAGGTTAGGTTTGAACTTAGTTTGAGGGAGTAAGTTTAGGGCTACTGTTAGTTTTCGGTTCAGTGTTACGGTTGGAGTTAACGTGAGGGTCAGGTTAGGGTTGGGTTTGAATTTCAGGTGTCCGCCTAGGGTTAGGGTTAGGTGTATGGTTTGATTTAGGGTTCAGGTTAGGTTAGATTGGAACTTAGTTTGAGGCAGTAAGGTTAGGGCTACTGTTAGTTTTCGGTTCAGTGTTACGGTTGGAGATAGCGTCAGGGTCAGGTTAGGATTGGGGTTGAGCTTCAGGTTTCCACCTTGGGTTAGGGTTAGGTCTATGGTTTGAGTTAGGCTTCAGGTTAGGTTAGGTTTGAACTTAGTTTGAGGGAGTAAGTTTAGGGCTATTGTTAGTTTTCGGTTCAGTGTTACGGTTGGAGATAGCGTCAGGGTCTGGTTAGGGTTGTGGTTGAGTTTCAGGTGTCCGCCTAGGGTTAGGGTTAGGTCTATGGTTTGAGTTAGGCTTCAAGTTAGGTTAGGTTTGAACTTAGTTTGAGGGAGTAAGTTTAGGGCTACTGTTAGTTTTCGGGTAACTGTTACTGTTGGAGATAGCGTCAGGGCCAGGTTAGGGTTGGGGTTGAGCTTAAGGTGTCCGCCTAGGGTTAAGGTTAGGTCTTTGATTTGAGTTAGGGTTCAGGTTAGGTTAGGTTTGAACTTAGTTTGAGGGAGTAAGTTTAGGGCTACTGTTAGTTTTCAGTTCAGTGTTACGGTTGGAGATAGCATCAGGGTCAGGTTAGGGTTGGGGTTGAGCTTCAGGTTTCCGCCTTGGGTTAGGGTTAGGTCTATGGTTTGAGTTAGGCTTCAGGTTAGGTTAGGTTTGAAATTAGTTTGAGGGAGTAAGTTTAGGGATACTGTTAATTTTCGGGTAACTGTTACTGTTGGAGTTAGCGTCAGGGCCAGGTTAGGGTTGGGGTTGAACTTAAGGTGTCCGCCTAGGGTTAGGGTTAGGTGTATGGTTTGATTTAGGCTTCAGGTTAGGTTAGGTTTGAAGTTAGTTTGAGGGAGTAAGTTTAGGGCTATTGTTAGTTTTCGGTTAACTGTTACAGTTGGAGTAAGCGTCAGGGTCAGGTTACCGTGGGGGTTAAGCATAAGGTGTCCGCCTAGGGTTAGGGTTAGGTCTATGATTTGATTTAGGCTTCAGGTTAGGTTAGGTTTGAACTTAGTTTGAGGGAGTCAGTTTAGGGCTACTGTTTGTTTTCGGTTAACTGTTAAGGTTGGAGTAAGCGTCAGGGTCAGGTTAGGTTTGGGGTTGAGCTTAAGGTGTCCGCCTAGTGTTAGGGTTAGGTCTGTGGTTTGAGTTAGGCTTCAGGTTAGGTTAGGTTTGAACTTAGTTTGAGGGAGTAAGTTTAGGGCTACTGTTAGTTTTCGGGTAACTGTTACTGTTGGAGTTAGCGTCAGGGCCAGGTTACGGTTGGGGTTGAGCTTAAGGTGTCCGCCTAGGGTTACGGATAGGTCTGTGGTTTGAGTTAGGCTTCAGGTTAGGTTAGGTTTGAACTTAGTTTGATGGAGTAAGTTTAGGGCTACTGTTAGTTTTCGGTTCAGTGTTACGGTTGGAGATAGCGTCAGGGTCAGGTTAGGGTTGTGGTTGAGCTTCAGGTGTCCGCCTAGGGTTAGGGTTAGGTCTATGGTTTGATTTAGGCTTCAGGTTAGGTTAGGTTTGAACTTAGTTTGAGGGAGTAAGTTTAGGGCTACTGTTAGTTTTCAGTTCAGTGTTACGGTTGGAGTTAGCTTGAGGGTCAGGTTAGCGTTGGGGTTGAGCTTAAGGTGTCGGCCTAGGGTTAGGGTTAGGTGTATGGTTTGATTTTGGCTTCTGGTTAGGTTAGGTTTGAACTTAGTTTGAGGGAGTAAGTTTAGGGCTACTGTTAATTTTCAGGTAACTGTTACGGTTGGAGTTAGCGTCAGGGTCAGGTTAGGGTTGGGGTTGAGCTTAAGGTGTCCGCTTAGGGTTAGGGTTAGGTGTATGGTTTGATTTAGGCTTTAGGTTAGGTTAGGTTTGAAGTTAGTTTGAGGGAGTAAGTTTAGGGCTACTGTTAGTTTTCGGTTAACTGATACAGTTGGAGTAAGCGTCAGGGTCAGGTTAGTGTGGAGGTTAAGCATAAGGTGTCCGCCTAGGGTTAGCGTTAGGTCTATGGTTTCATTTAGGCTTCAGGTTATGTTAGGATTGAACTTAGTTTGAGGGAGTAAGTTTAGGGCTACTGTTAGTTTTCGGTTCAGTGTTATGTTTGGAGTTAGCATGAGGGTCTGGTTAGGGTTGGGGTTGAGCTTAAGGTGTCCGCCTAGGGTTTGGGTTAGGTCTGTGGTTTGAGTTAGGCTTCAGGTTAGGTTAGGTTTGAACTTATTTTGAGGGAGTAAGTTTACGGCTACTGTTAATTTTAGGATCAGTGTTACGGTTGGAGTTAGCGTGAGGGTCAGGTTAGGGTTGGGTTTGAGCTTCAGGTGTCCGCCTAGGGTTAGGGTTGGTGTATGGTTTGATTTAGGCTTCAGGTTAGGTTAGGTTTGAACTTAGTTTGAGGGAGTACGTTTAGGGCTACTGTGAGTTTTCGGGTAACTGTTACGGTCGGAGTTAGCGTCACGGCCAGGTTAGGGTTGGGGTTGAGGTTAAGGTGTCCGCCTAGGGTTAGGGTTAGGTGTAGGTTTGATTTAGGCTTCAGGTTAGGTTAGGTTTGAACTTAGTTTGAGGGAGTAAGTTTAGGGTTATTGTTAGTTTTCGGTTCAGTATTATGGTTGGAGTTAGCGTCAGGGTCAGGTTAGGTTTGGGGTTAGCTTGAGGTGTCTGCCTAGGGTTAGGTTTAGGTCCATGGTTTGATTTAGGCTCCAGGTTAGGTTACGTTTGAACTTAGTTTGAGTGAGTAAGTTTAGGGCTACTGTTAGTTTTCGGTTCAGTTTTACGGTTGGAGATAGCGTCAGGGTCAGGTTAGGGTTGGAGTTGAGCTTAAGGTGTCCGCCTAGGGTGAGGGTTAGGTCTGTGGTTTGATTTAGGCTTCAGGTTAGGTTACGTTTAAACTTAGTTTGAGTGAGTAAGTTTAGGGCTACTGTTAGTTTTCGGTTCAGTGTTACGGTTGGAGATAGCGTCAGGGTCAGGTTAGGGTTGGAGTTGAGCTTCAGGTGTCCGCCTAGGGTTAGGGTTAGGTCTATGATTTGAGTTAGGCTTCAGGTTATGTTAGGTTTGAACTTAGTTTGAGGGAGTAAGTTTAGGGCTACTGTTAGTTTTCGGTTCAGTGTTACGTTTGGAGGTAGCGTGAGGGTCAGGTTAGGGTTGGGATTGAGCTTAAGGTGTCCTCCTAGGGTTAGGGTTAGGTCTGTGGTTTGAGTTAGGCTCCAGGTTAGGTTAGGTTTGAACTTAGTTTGAGGGAGTAAGTTTAGGGCTACTGTTAGTTTTCGGTTCAGTGTTACGGTTGGAGATAGCGTCAGGGTCTGGTTAGGGTTGTGGTTGAGTTTCAGGTGTCCGCCTAGGGTTAGGGTTAGGTCTATGGTTTGAGTTAGGCTTCAAGTTAGGTTAGGTTTGAACTTAGTTTGAGGGAGTAAGTTTAGGTCTACTGTTAGTTTTCGGTTAACTGTTACGGTTGGAGTAAGCGTCAGGGTCAGGTTAGGGTTGGGGTCAATCTTAAGGTGTCCGCCTAGGGTTAGGGTTAGGTCTATTGTTTGAGTTAGGCTTCAGGTTAGGTTAGGTTTGAACTTAGTTTGAGCGAGTAAGTTTAGGGCTACTGTTAGTTTTCGGTTCAGTGTTACGTTTGGATTTAGCGTGAGGGTCAGGTTAGGGTAGGGGTTGAGCTTAAGGTGTCCTCCTAGGGTTAGGGTTAGGTCTGTGGTTTGAGTTAGGCTCCAGGTTAGGTTAGGTTTGAACTTAGTTTGAGGGAGTAAGTTTAGGGCTACTGTTAGTTTTCGGTTCAGTGTTACGGTTGGAGATAGCGTCAGGGTCTGGTTAGGGTTGTGGTTGAGTTTCAGGTGTCCGCCTATGGTTAGGGTTAGGTCTATGTTTTGAGTTAGGCTTCAAGTTAGGTTAGGTTTGAAGTTAGTTTGACGGAGTAAGTTTAGGGCTACTGTTAATTTTCGGGTAACTGTTATTGTTGGAGTTAGCGTCAGGGCCAGGTTAGGGTTGGGGTTGAGTTTAAGGTGTCCGCCTAGGGTTAGGGTTAGGTCTATTGTTTGAGTTTGGCTTCAGGTTAGGTTATGTTTGAACTTAGTTTGAGGGAGTAAGTTTAGGGCTACTGTTAGTTTTCGGTTCAGTGTTACGTTTGGAGTTAGCGTGAGGGTCAGGTTAGGGTTGGGGTTGAGCTTAAGGTGTCCTCCTAGGGTTAGGGTTAGGTCTGTGGTTTGAGTTAGGCTCCAGGTTATGTTAGGTTTGAACTTAGTTTGAGGGAGTAAGTTTAGGGCTACTGTTAGTTTTCGGTTCAGTGTTACGGTTGGAGATAGCGTCAGGGTCTGGTTAGGGTTGTGGTTGAGTTTCAGGTGTCCGCCTAGGGTTAGGGTTAGGTCTATGGTTTGAGTCAGGCTTCAAGTTAGGTTAGGTTTGAAGTTAGTTTGAGGGAGTAAGTTTAGGGCTACTGTTAGTTTTCGGGTAACTGTTACTGTTGGAATTAGCGTCAGGGCCAGGTTAGGGTTGGGGTTGAGTTTAAGGTGTCCGCCTAGGGTTAGGGTTAGGTCTATTGTTTGAGTTAGGCTTCAGGTTAGGTTATGTTTGAACTTAGTTTGAGGGAGTAAGTTTAGGGCTACTGTTAGTTTTCGGTTCAGTGTTACGTTTGGAGTTAGCGTGAGGGTCAGGTTAGGGTTGGGGTTGAGCTTAAGGTGTCCTCCTAGGGTTAGGGTTAGGTCTGTGGTTTGAGTTAGGCTCCAGGTTAGGTTAGGTTTGAACTTAGTTTGAGGGAGTAAGTTTAGGGCTACTGTTAGTTTTCGGTTCAGTGTTACGGTTGGAGATAGCGTCAGGGTCTGGTTAGGGTTGTGGTTGAGTTTCAGGTGTCCGCCTAGGGTTAGGGTTAGGTCTATGGTTTGAGTTAGGCTTCAAGTTAGGTTAGGTTTGAAGTTAGTTTGAGGCAGTAAGTTTAGGGCTACTGTTAGTTTTCCGGTAACTGTTATTGTTGGAGTTAGCGTCAGGGCCAGGTTAGGGTTGGGGTTGAGCTTAAGGTGTCCGCCTAGGGTTAGGGTTAGGTGTATGGTTTGATTTAGGCTTCAGGTTAGGTTAGGTTTGAAGTTAGTTTGAGGGAGTAAGATTAGGGCTACTGTTACTTTTCATTTAACTGTTACGGTTGGACTAAGTGTCAGGGTCAGGTTAGGGTGGCGGTTAAGCATAAGGTTTCCGCCTAGGGTTAGGGTTAGGTCTATAGTTTCATTTAGGCTTCAGGTTAGGTTAGGATTGAACTTAGTTTGAGGGAGTAAGTTTAGGGCTACTGTTAGTTTTCGGTTCAATGTTACGTTTGGAGTTAGCGTGACAGTCCGGTTAGGGATTGGGTTGAGCTTAAGGTGTCCGCCTAGGGTTAGGATTTGGTGTATGGTTTGATTTAGGCTTCAGGTTAGGTTAGGTTTGAAGTTAGTTTGAGGGAGTAAGTTTAGGGCTATTGTTAGTTTTCGGTTAACTGTTACAGTTGGAGTAACCGTCAGGGTCAGGTTAGGGTCGGGGTTAAGCATAAGGTGTCCGCCTAGGGATAGGGTTAGGTCTATGATTTGATTTAGGCTTCAGGTTAGGTTGGGTTTGAACTCAGTTTGAGGGAGTGAGTTTAGGGCTACTGTTAGTTTTCGGTTAACTGTTACGGTTGGAGTAAGCGTCAGGGTCAGGTTAGGATTGGGGTTGAGCTTAAGGTGTCCGCCTAGGGTTAGGGTTAGGTCTATGGTTTCATTTAGGCTTCAGGTTAGGTTAGGATTGAACTTAGTTTGAGGGAGTAAGTTTAGGGCCACTGTTAGTTTTCGGTTCAGTGTTACGGTTCGATTTAGCGTCAGGGCCTTGTTAGGGTTGGGGTTGAGCTTAAGGTGTCCGCCTAGGGTTAGGGTTAGGTGAATGGTTTGATTTACGCTTCAGGTTAGGTTAGGTTTGAACTTAGTTTGAGGGAGTAAGTTTAGGGCTACTGTTAGTTTTCGTTTAACTGTGACGGTTGGAGTAAGCGTCAGGGTCAGGTTATGGTGGGGGTTAACCATAAGGTGTCCGCCTAAGGTTAGGGTTAGGTCTATGGTTTCATTTAGGCTTCAGGTTAGTTTAGGTTTGAACTTAGTTTGAGGGAGTAAGTTTAGGGCTACTGTTAGTTTTCGGTTCAGTGTTACGGTTGGAGATAGCGTCAGGGTCTGGTTAGGGTTGTGGTTGAGTTTCAGGTGTCTGCCTAGGGTTAGGGTTAGGTCTATGGTTTGAGTTAGGCTCCAGGTTAGGTTACGTTTGAACTTAGTTTGAGTGAGTAAGTTTAGGGCTACTGTTAGTTTTCAGTTCAGTGTTACGTTTGGAGTTAGCATGAGGGTCCGGTTAGGGTTGGGGTTGAGCTTAAGGTGTCCGCCTAGGGTTAGGGTTAGGTCTGTGGTTTGAGTTAGGCTTCAGGTTAGGTTAGGTTTGAACTTAGTTTGAGGGAGTAAGTTTAGGGCTACTGTTAGTTTTCGGTTCAGTGTTACAGTTGGAGATAGCGTCAGGGTCAGGTTAGGGTTGGGGTTGAGCTTCAGGTGTCCGCCTAGGGTTAGGGTTAGGTCTATGGTTTGAGATAGGCTTCAGGTTAGGTTAGATTTTAACTTAGTTTTAGTGAGTAAGTTTAGGGCTACTGTTAATTTTAGGATCAGTGTTACGGTTGGAGTTAGCGTGAAGGTCAGGTTAGGCTTGGGTTTGAGCTTCAGGTGTCCGCCTAGGGTTAGGGTTAGGTGTATGGTTTGATTTAGGCTTCAGTTTAGGTTAGGTTTGAACTTAGTTTGAGGGAGTAAGTTTAGGGCTACTGTTAGTTTTCGGTTCAGTGTTACGGTTGGAGTTAACGTGAGGGTCAGGTTAGGGTTGGGTTTTAATTTCAGGTGTCCGCCTAGGGTTAGGGTTAGGTGTATGGTTTGATTTAGGGTTCAGGTTAGGTTAGATTGGAACTTAGTTTGAGGCAGTAAGGTTAGGGCTACTGTTAGTTTTCGGTTCAGTGTTACGGTTGGAGATAGCGTCAGGGTCAGGTTAGGATTGGGGTTGAGCTTCAGGTTTCCACCTTGGGTTAGGGTTAGGTCTATGGTTTGAGTTAGGCTTCAGGTTAGGTTAGGTTTGAACTTAGTTTGAGGGAGTAAGTTTAGGGCTATTGTTAGTTTTCGGTTCAGTGTTACGGTTGGAGATAGCGTCAGGGTCAGGTTAGGGTTGTGGTTGAGTTTCAGGTGTCCGCCTAGGGTTAGGGTTAGGTCTATGGTTTGAGTTAGGCTTCAAGTTAGGTTAGGTTTGAAGTTAGTTTGAGGGAGTAAGTTTAGGGCTACTGTTAGTTTTCGGGTAACTGTTACTGTTGGAGATAGCGTCAGGGCCAGGTTAGGGTTGGGGTTGAGCTTAAGGTGTCCGCCTAGGGTTAAGGTTAGGTCTTTGATTTGAGTTAGGGTTCAGGTTAGGTTAGGTTTGAACTTAGTTTGAGGGAGTAAGTTTAGGGCTACTGTTAGTTTTCAGTTCAGTGTTACGGTTGGAGATAGCATCAGGGTCAGGTTAGGGTTGGGGTTGAGCTTCAGGTTTCCGCCTTGGGTTAGGGTTATGTCTATGGTTTGAGTTAGGCTTCAGGTTAGGTTAGGTTTGAAATTAGTTTGAGGGAGTAAGTTTAGGGATACTGTTAATTTTCGGGTAACTGTTACTGTTGGAGTTAGCGTCAGGGCCAGGTTAGGGTTGGGGTTGAGCTTAAGGTGTCCGCCTAGGGTTAGGGTTAGGTGTATGGTTTGATTTAGGCTTCAGGTTAGGTTAGGTTTGAAGTTAGTTTGAGGGAGTAAGTTTAGGGCTATTGTTAGTTTTCGGTTAACTGTTACAGTTGGAGTAAGCGTCAGGGTCAGGTTACCGTGGGGGTTAAGCATAAGGTGTCCGCCTAGGGTTAGGGTTAGGTCTATGATTTGATTTAGGCTTCAGGTTAGGTTAGGTTTGAACTTAGTTTGAGGGAGTCAGTTTAGGGCTACTGTTTGTTTTCGGTTAACTGTTAAGGTTGGAGTAAGCGTCAGGGTCAGGTTAGGTTTGGGGTTGAGCTTAAGGTGTCCGCCTAGTGTTAGGGTTAGGTCTGTGGTTTGAGTTAGGCTTCAGGTTAGGTTAGGTTTGAACTTAGTTTGAGGGAGTAAGTTTAGGGCTACTGTTAGTTTTCGGGTAACTGTTACTGTTGGAGTTAGCGTCAGGGCCAGGTTAGGGTTGGGGTTGAGCTTAAGGTGTCCGCCTAGGGTTACGGATAGGTCTGTGGTTTGAGTTAGGCTTCAGGTTAGGTTAGGTTTGAACTTAGTTTGATGGAGTAAGTTTAGGGCTACTGTTAGTTTTCGGTTCAGTGTTACGGTTGGAGATAGCGTCAGGGTCAGGTTAGGGTTGTGGTTGAGCTTCAGGTGTCCGCCTAGGGTTAGGGTTAGGTCTATGGTTTGATTTAGGCTTCAGGTTAGGTTAGGTTTGAACTTAGTTTGAGGGAGTAAGTTTAGGGCTACTGTTAGTTTTCAGTTCAGTGTTACGGTTGGAGTTAGCGTGAGGGTCAGGTTAGCGTTGGGGTTGAGCTTAAGGTGTCGGCCTAGGGTTAGGGTTAGGTGTATGGTTTGATTTTGGCTTCTGGTTAGGTTAGGTTTGAACTTAGTTTGAGGGAGTAAGTTTAGGGCTACTGTTAATTTTCAGGTAACTGTTACGGTTGGAGTTAGCGTCAGGGTCAGGTTAGGGTTGGGGTTGAGCTTAAGGTGTCCGCTTAGGGTTAGGGTTAGGTGTATGGTTTGATTTAGGCTTTAGGTTAGGTTAGGTTTGAAGTTAGTTTGAGGGAGTAAGTTTAGGGCTACTGTTAGTTTTCGGTTAACTGATACAGTTGGAGTAAGCGTCAGGGTCAGGTTAGTGTGGAGGTTAAGCATAAGGTGTCCGCCTAGGGTTAGCGTTAGGTCTATGGTTTCATTTAGGCTTCAGGTTATGTTAGGATTGAACTTAGTTTGAGGGAGTAAGTTTAGGGCTACTGTTAGTTTTCGGTTCAGTGTTATGTTTGGAGTTAGCATGAGGGTCCGGTTAGGGTTGGGGTTGAGCTTAAGGTGTCCGCCTAGGGTTTGGGTTAGGTCTGTGGTTTGAGTTAGGCTTCAGGTTAGGTTAGCTTTGAACTTATTTTGAGGGAGTAAGTTTACGGCTACTGTTAATTTTAGGATCAGTGTTACGGTTGGAATTAGCGTGAGGGTCAGGTTAGGGTTGGGTTTGAGCTTCAGGTGTCCGCCTAGGGTTAGGGTTAGGTGTATGGTTTGATTTAGGCTTCAGGTTAGGTTAGGTTTGAACTTAGTTTGAGGGAGTACGTTTAGGGCTACTGTGAGTTTTCGGGTAACTGTTACGGTCGGAGTTAGCGTCACGGCCAGGTTAGGGTTGGGGTTGAGGTTAAGGTGTCCGCCTAGGGTTAGGGTTAGGTGTATGGTTTGATTTAGGCTTCAGGTTAGGTTAGGTTTGAACTTAGTTTGAGGGAGTAAGTTTAGGGTTATTGTTAGTTTTCGGTTCAGTATTATGGTTGGAGTTAGCGTCAGGGTCAGGTTAGGTTTGGGGTTAGCTTGAGGTGTCTGCCTAGGGTTAGGTTTAGGTCCATGGTTTGATTTAGGCTCCAGGTTAGGTTACGTTTGAACTTAGTTTGAGTGAGTAAGTTTAGGGCTACTGTTAGTTTTCGGTTCAGTTTTACGGTTGGAGATAGCGTCAGGGTCAGGTTAGGGTTGGAGTTGAGCTTAAGGTGTCCGCCTAGGGTGAGGGTTAGGTCTGTGGTTTGATTTAGGCTTCAGGTTAGGTTACGTTTAAACTTAGTTTGAGTGAGTAAGTTTAGGGCTACTGTTAGTTTTCGGTTCAGTGTTACGGTTGGAGATAGCGTCAGGGTCAGGTTAGGGTTGGAGTTGAGCTTCAGGTGTCCGCCTAGGGTTAGGGTTAGGTCTATGATTTGAGTTAGGCTTCAGGTTATGTTAGGTTTGAACTTAGTTTGAGGGAGTAAGTTTAGGGCTACTGTTAGTTTTCGGTTCAGTGTTACGTTTGGAGGTAGCGTGAGGGTCAGGTTAGGGTTGGGATTGAGCTTAAGGTGTCCTCCTAGGGTTAGGGTTAGGTCTGTGGTTTGAGTTAGGCTCCAGGTTAGGTTAGGTTTGAACTTAGTTTGAGGGAGTAAGTTTAGGGCTACTGTTAGTTTTCGGTTCAGTGTTACGGTTGGAGATAGCGTCAGGGTCTGGTTAGGGTTGTGGTTGAGTTTCAGGTGTCCGCCTAGGGTTAGGGTTAGGTCTATGGTTTGAGTTAGGCTTCAAGTTAGGTTAGGTTTGAAATTAGTTTGAGGGAGTAAGTTTAGGGCTACTGTTAGTTTTCGGGTAACTGTTATTGTTGGAGTTAGCCTCAGGGCCAGGTTAGGGTTGGGGTTGAGCTTAAGGTGTCCGCGTAGGGTTAGGGTTAGGTGTATGGTTTGATTTAGGCTTCAGGTTAGGTTAGGTTTGAAGTTAGTTTGAGGGAGTAAGTTTAGGGCTACTGTTAGTTTTCATTTAACTGTTACGGTTGGAGTAAGCGTCAGGGTCAGGTTAGGGTGGCGGTTAAGCATAAGGTTTCCGCCTAGGGTTAGGGTTAGGTCTATGGTTTCATTTAGGCTTCAGGTTAGGTTAGGATTGAACTTAGTTTGAGGGAGTAAGTTTAGGCCCACTGTTAGTTTTCGGTTCAGTGTTACGGTTTGATTTAGCCTCAGGGTCAGGTTAGGGTTGGGGTTAAGCTTAAGGTGTCCGCCTAGGGTTAGTGTTAAGTCTATTGTTTGAGTTAGGCTTCAGGTTAGGTTAGGTTTGAACTTAGTTTGAGGGAGACAGTTTAGGGCTACTGTTAGTTTTCGTTTAACTGTTACGGTTTGAGTAAGCATCAGGGTCAGGTTAGGGTGGGGATTAAGCATAAGTTGTCCGCCTAGGGTTAGGGTTATGTCTATGGTTTCATTTAGGCTTCAGGTTAGGTTAGGATTGAACTTAGTTTGAGGGAGTAAGTTTAGGGCTACTGTTAGTTTTCGGTTCAATGTTACGTTTGGAGTTAGCGTGACGGTCCGGTTAGTGTTGGGGTTGAGCTTAAGGTGTCTACCTAGGGTTAGGGTTAGGTCTGTGGTTTGAGTTAGGCTTCAGGTTAGGTTAGGTTTGAACTTAGTTTGAGGGAGTAAGTTTAGGTCTACTGTTAGTTTTCGGTTAACTGTTACGGTTGGAGTAAGCGTCAGGGTCAGGTTAGGGTTGGGGTCAATCTTAAGGTGTCCGCCTAGGGTTAGGGTTAGGTCTATTGTTTGAGTTAGGCTTCAGGTTAGGTTAGGTTTGAACTTAGTTTGAGCGAGTAAGTTTAGGGCTACTGTTAGTTTTCGGTTCAGTGTTACGTTTGGATTTAGCGTGAGGGTCAGGTTAGGGTAGGGGTTGAGCTTAAGGTGTCCTCCTAGGGTTAGGGTTAGGTCTGTGGTTTGAGTTAGGCTCCAGGTTAGGTTAGGTTTGAACTTAGTTTGAGGGAGTAAGTTTAGGGCTACTGTTAGTTTTCGGTTCAGTGTTACGGTTGGAGATAGCGTCAGGGTCTGGTTAGGGTTGTGGTTGAGTTTCAGGTGTCCGCCTAGGGTTAGGGTTAGGTCTATGTTTTGAGTTAGGCTTCAAGTTAGGTTAGGTTTGAAGTTAGTTTGAGCGAGTAAGTTTAGGGCTACTGTTAATTTTCGGGTAACTGTTATTGTTGGAGTTAGCGTCAGGGCCAGGTTAGGGTTGGGGTTGAGTTTAAGGTGTCCGCCTAGGGTTAGGGTTAGGTCTATTGTTTGAGTTAGGCTTCAGGTTAGGTTATGTTTGAACTTAGTTTGAGGGAGTCAGTTTAGGGCTACTGTTTGTTTTCGGTTAACTGTTAAGGTTGGAGTAAGCGTCAGGGTCAGGTTAGGTTTGGGGTTGAGCTTAAGGTGTCCGCCTAGTGTTATTGTTAGGTCTGTGGATTGAGTTAGGCTTCAGGTTAGGTTAGGTTTGAACTTAGTTTGAGGGAGTAAGTTTAGGGCTACTGTTAGTTTTCGGGTAACTGTTACTGTTGGAGTTAGCGTCAGGGCCAGGTTAGGGTTGGGGTTGAGCTTAAGGTGTCCGCCTAGGGTTACGGATAGGTCTGTGGTTTGAGTTAGGCTTCAGGTTAGGTTAGGTTTTAACTTAGTTTGATGGAGTAAGTTTAGGGCTACTGTTAGTTTTCGGTTCAGTGTTACGGTTGGAGATAGCGTCAGGGTCAGGTTAGGGTTGTGGTTGAGCTTCAGGTGTCCGCCTAGGGTTAGGGTTAGGTCTATGGTTTGATTTAGGCTTCAGGTTAGGTTAGGTTTGAACTTAGTTTGAGGGAGTAAGTTTAGGGCTACTGTTAGTTTTCAGTTCAGTGTTACGGTTGGAGTTAGCGTGAGGGTCAGGTTAGCGTTGGGGTTGAGCTTAAGGTGTCGGCCTAGGGTTAGGGTTAGGTGTATGGTTTGATTTTGGCTTCTGGTTAGGTTAGGTTTGAACTTAGTTTGAGGGAGTAAGTTTAGGGCTACTGTTAATTTTCAGGTAACTGTTACGGTTGGAGTTAGCGTCAGGGTCAGGTTAGGGTTGGGGTTGAGCTTAAGGTGTCCGCTTAGGGTTAGGGTTAGGTGTATGGTTTGATTTAGGCTTTAGGTTAGGTTAGGTTTGAAGTTAGTTTGAGGGAGTAAGTTTAGGGCTACTGTTAGTTTTCGGTTAACTGATACAGTTGGAGTAAGCGTCAGGGTCAGGTTAGTGTGGAGGTTAAGCATAAGGTGTCCGCCTAGGGTTAGCGTTAGGTCTATGGTTTCATTTAGGCTTCAGGTTATGTTAGGATTGAACTTAGTTTGAGGGAGTAAGTTTAGGGCTACTGTTAGTTTTCGGTTCAGTGTTATGTTTGGAGTTAGCATGAGGGTCCGGTTAGGGTTGGGGTTGAGCTTAAGGTGTCCGCCTAGGGTTTGGGTTAGGTCTGTGGTTTGAGTTAGGCTTCAGGTTAGGTTAGGTTTGAACTTATTTTGAGGGAGTAAGTTTACGGCTACTGTTAATTTTAGGATCAGTGTTACGGTTGGAGTTAGCGTGAGGGTCAGGTTAGGGTTGGGTTTGAGCTTCAGGTGTCCGCCTAGGGTTAGGGTTAGGTGTATGGTTTGATTTAGGCTTCAGGTTAGGTTAGGTTTGAACTTAGTTTGAGGGAGTACGTTTAGGGCTACTGTGAGTTTTCGGGTAACTGTTACGGTCGGAGTTAGCGTCACGGCCAGGTTAGGGTTGGGGTTGAGGTTAAGGTGTCCGCCTAGGGTTAGGGTTAGGTGTATGGTTTGATTTAGGCTTCAGGTTAGGTTAGGTTTGAACTTAGTTTGAGGGAGTAAGTTTAGGGTTATTGTTAGTTTTCGGTTCAGTATTATGGTTGGAGTTAGCGTCAGGGTCAGGTTAGGTTTGGGGTTAGCTTGAGGTGTCTGCCTAGGGTTAGGTTTAGGTCCATGGTTTGATTTAGGCTCCAGGTTAGGTTACGTTTGAACTTAGTTTGAGTGAGTAAGTTTAGGGCTACTGTTAGTTTTCGGTTCAGTTTTACGGTTGGAGATAGCGTCAGGGTCAGGTTAGGGTTGGAGTTGAGCTTAAGGTGTCCGCCTAGGGTGAGGGTTAGGTCTGTGGTTTGATTTAGGCTTCAGGTTAGGTTACGTTTAAACTTAGTTTGAGTGAGTAAGTTTAGGGCTACTGTTAGTTTTCGGTTCAGTGTTACGGTTGGAGATAGCGTCAGGGTCAGGTTAGGGTTGGAGTTGAGCTTCAGGTGTCCGCCTAGGGTTAGGGTTAGGTCTATGATTTGAGTTAGGCTTCAGGTTATGTTAGGTTTGAACTTAGTTTGAGGGAGTAAGTTTAGGGCTACTGTTAGTTTTCGGTTCAGTGTTACGTTTGGAGGTAGCGTGAGGGTCAGGTTAGGGTTGGGATTGAGCTTAAGGTGTCCTCCTAGGGTTAGGGTTAGGTCTGTGGTTTGAGTTAGGCTCCAGGTTAGGTTAGGTTTGAACTTAGTTTGAGGGAGTAAGTTTAGGGCTACTGTTAGTTTTCGGTTCAGTGTTACGGTTGGAGATAGCGTCAGGGTCTGGTTAGGGTTGTGGTTGAGTTTCAGGTGTCCGCCTAGGGTTAGGGTTAGGTCTATGGTTTGAGTTAGGCTTCAAGTTAGGTTAGGTTTGAAATTAGTTTGAGGGAGTAAGTTTAGGGCTACTGTTAGTTTTCGGGTAACTGTTATTGTTGGAGTTAGCCTCAGGGCCAGGTTAGGGTTGGGGTTGAGCTTAAGGTGTCCGCGTAGGGTTAGGGTTAGGTGTATGGTTTGATTTAGGCTTCAGGATAGGTTAGGTTTGAAGTTAGTTTGAGGGAGTAAGTTTAGGGCTACTGTTAGTTTTCATTTAACTGTTACGGTTGGAGTAAGCGTCAGGGTCAGGTTAGGGTGGCGGTTAAGCATAAGGTTTCCGCCTAGGGTTAGGGTTAGGTCTATGGTTTCATTTAGGCTTCAGGTTAGGTTAGGATTGAACTTAGTTTGAGGGAGTAAGTTTAGGCCCACTGTTAGTTTTCGGTTCAGTGTTACGGTTTGATTTAGCCTCAGGGTCAGGTTAGGGTTGGGGTTAAGCTTAAGGTGTCCGCCTAGGGTTAGTGTTAAGTCTATTGTTTGAGTTAGGCTTCAGGTTAGGTTAGGTTTGAACTTAGTTTGAGGGAGACAGTTTAGGGCTACTGTTAGTTTTCGTTTAACTGTTACGGTTTGAGTAAGCATCAGGGTCAGGTTAGGGTGGGGATTAAGCATAAGTTGTCCGCCTAGGGTTAGGGTTATGTCTATGGTTTCATTTAGGCTTCAGGTTAGGTTAGGATTGAACTTAGTTTGAGGGAGTAAGTTTAGGGCTACTGTTAGTTTTCGGTTCAATGTTACGTTTGGAGTTAGCGTGACGGTCCGGTTAGTGTTGGGGTTGAGCTTAAGGTGTCTACCTAGGGTTAGGGTTAGGTCTGTGGTTTGAGTTAGGCTTCAGGTTAGGTTAGGTTTGAACTTAGTTTGAGGGAGTAAGTTTAGGTCTACTGTTAGTTTTCGGTTAACTGTTACGGTTGGAGTAAGCGTCAGGGTCAGGTTAGGGTTGGGGTCAATCTTAAGGTGTCCGCCTAGGGTTAGGGTTAGGTCTATTGTTTGAGTTAGGCTTCAGGTTAGGTTAGGTTTGAACTTAGTTTGAGCGAGTAAGTTTAGGGCTACTGTTAGTTTTCGGTTCAGTGTTACGTTTGGATTTAGCGTGAGGGTCAGGTTAGGGTAGGGGTTGAGCTTAAGGTGTCCTCCTAGGGTTAGGGTTAGGTCTGTGGTTTGAGTGAGGCTTCAGGTTAGCTTAGGTTTGAACTTAGTTTGAGGGAGTAAGTTTAGGGCTACTGTTAGTTTTCTGTTCAGTGTTACGGTTGGAGATAGCGTCAGGGTCAGGTTAGGGTTGTGATTGAGCTTCAGGTGTCCGCCTAGGGTTAGGGTTAGGTCTATGGTTTGAGTTAGGGTCCAGGTTAGGGTAGGTTTGAACTTAGTTTGAGGGAGTAAGTTTAGGGCTACTGTTAGTTGTCGGTTCAGTGTTACGGTTGGAGATAGCGTCAGGGTCTGGTTAGGGTTGCGGTTGAGTTTCAGGTGTCCGCCTAGGGTTAGGGTTATGTCTATGGTTTGAGTTATGCTTCAAGTTAGGTTAGGTTTGAAGTTAGTTTGAGGGAGTAAGTTTAGGGCTACTGTTAGTTTTCGGGTAACTGTTACTGTTGGAGTTAGCGTCAGGGCCAGGTTAGGGTTGGGGTTGAGTTTAAGGTGTCCGCCTAGGGTTAGGGTTAGGTCTATTGTTTGAGTTAGGCTTCAGGTTAGGTTATGTTTGAACTTAGTTTGAGGGAGTAAGTTTAGGGCTACTGTTAGTTTTCGGTTCAGTGTTACGTTTGGAGTTAGCGTGAGGGTCAGGTTAGGGTTGGGGTTGAGCTTAAGGTGTCCTCCTAGGGTTAGGGTTAGGTCTGTGGTTTGAGTTAGGCTCCAGGTTAGGTTAGGTTTGAACTTAGTTTGAGGGAGTAAGTTTAGGGCTACTGTTAGTTTTCGGTTCAGTGTTACGGTTGGAGATAGCGTCAGGGTCTGGTTAGGGTTGTGGTTGAGTTTCAGGTGTCCGCCTAGGGTTAGGGTTAGGTCTATGGTTTTAGTTAGGCTTCAAGTTAGGTTAGGTTTGAAGTTAGTTTGAGGCAGTAAGTTTAGGGCTACTGTTAGTTTTCGGGTAACTGTTATTGTTGGAGTTAGCGTCAGGGCCAGGTTAGGGTTGGGGTTGAGCTTAAGGTGTCCGCCTAGGGTTAGGGTTAGGTGTATGGTTTGATTTAGGCTTCAGGTTAGGTTAGGTTTGAAGTTAGTTTGAGGGAGTAAGATTAGGGCTACTGTTACTTTTCATTTAACTGTTACGGTTGGACTAAGTGTCAGGGTCAGGTTAGGGTGGCGGTTAAGCATAAGGTTTCCGCCTAGGGTTAGGGTTAGGTCTATAGTTTCATTTAGGCTTCAGGTTAGGTTAGGATTGAACTTAGTTTGAGGGAGTAAGTTTAGGGCTACTGTTAGTTTTCGGTTCAATGTTACGTTTGGAGTTAGCGTGACATTCCGGTTAGGGATTGGGTTGAGCTTAAGGTGTCCGCCTAGGGTTAGGATTTGGTGTATGGTTTGATTTAGGCTTCAGGTTAGGTTAGGTTTGAAGTTAGTTTGAGGGAGTAAGTTTAGGGCTATTGTTAGTTTTCGGTTAACTGTTACAGTTGGAGTAACCGTCAGGGTCAGGTTAGGGTCGGGGTTAAGCATAAGGTGTCCGCCTAGGGATAGGGTTAGGTCTATGATTTGATTTAGGCTTCAGGTTAGGTTGGGTTTGAACTTAGTTTGAGGGAGTGAGTTTAGGGCTACTGTTAGTTTTCGGTTAACTGTTACGGTTGGAGTAAGCGTCAGGGTCAGGTTAGGTTTGGGGTTGAGCTTAAGGTGTCCGCCTAGGGTTAGAGTTAGGTCTATGGTTTCATTTAGGCTTCAGGTTAGGTTAGGATTGAACTTAGTTTGAGGGAGTAAGTTTAGGGCCACTGTTAGTTTTCGGTTCAGTGTTACGGTTCGATTTAGCGTCAGGGCCTTGTTAGGGTTGGGGTTGAGCTTAAGGTGTCCGCCTAGGGTTAGGGTTAGGTGAATGGTTTGATTTACGCTTCAGGTTAGGTTAGGTTTGAACTTAGTTTGAGGGAGAAAGTTTAGGGCTACTGTTAGTTTTCGTTTAATTGTGACGGTTGGAGTAAGCGTCAGGGTCAGGTTATGGTGGGGGTTAACCATAAGGTGTCCGCCTAAGGTTAGGGTTAGGTATATGGTTTCATTTAGGCTTCAGGTTAGTTTAGGTTTGAACTTAGTTTGAGGGAGTAAGTTTAGGGCTATTGTTAGTTTTCGGTTCAGTGTTACGGTTGGAGATAGCGTCAGGGTCTGGTTAGGGTTGTGGTTGAGTTTCAGGTGTCTGCATAGGGTTAGGGTTAGGTCTATGGTTTGAGTTAGGCTCCAGGTTAGGTTACGTTTGAACTTAGTTTGAGTGAGTAAGTTTAGGGCTACTGTTAGTTTTCAGTTCAGTGTTACGTTTGGAGTTAGCATGAGGGTCCGGTTAGGGTTGGGGTTGAGCTTAAGGTGTCCGCCTAGGGTTAGGGTTAGGTCTGTGGTTTGAGTTAGGCTTCAGGTTAGGTTAGGTTTGAACTTAGTTTGAGGGAGTAAGTTTAGGGCTACTGTTAGTTTTCGGTTCAGTGTTACAGTTGGAGATAGCGTCAGGGTCAGGTTAGGGTTGGGGTTGAGCTTCAGGTGTCCGCCTAGGGTTAGGGTTAGGTCTATGGTTTGAGATAGGCTTCAGGTTAGGTTAGATTTTAACTTAGTTTTAGTGAGTAAGTTTAGGGCTACTGTTAATTTTAGGATCAGTGTTACGGTTGGAGTTAGCGTGAAGGTCAGGTTAGGCTTGGGTTTGAGCTTCAGGTGTCCGCCTAGGGTTAGGGTTAGGTGTATGGTTTGATTTAGGCTTCAGTTTAGGTTAGGTTTGAACTTAGTTTGAGGGAGTAAGTTTAGGGCTACTGGTAGTTTTCTGGTAACTGTTACGATTGGAGTTAGCGTCACGGCCAGGTTAGGGTTGGGGTTGAGCTTAAGGTGTCCACCTAGGGTTACGGTTAGGTGTATGGTTTGATTTAGGCTTCAGGTTAGGTTATGTTTGAACTTAGTTTGAGGGAGTAAGTTTAGGGCTACTGTTAGTTTTCGGTTAACTGTTACAGTTGGAGTAAGCGTCAGGGTCAGATTAGGTTTGGGGTTGAAGTTAAGGTGTCCGCCTAGGGTTAGGGTTAGGTGTATGGTTTGATTTAGGCTTCAGGTTAGGTTAGGTGTGAACTTAGTTTGAGGGAGTAAGTTTAGGGTTATTGTTAGTTTTCGGTTCAGTATTATGGTTGGAGTTAGCGTCAGGGTCAGGTTAGGGTTGGGGTTAGCTTGAGGTGTCTGCCTAGGGTTAGGGTTAGGTCTGTGGTTTGATTTAGGCTTCAGGTTAGGTTACGTTTGAACTTAGTTTGAGTGAGTAAGTTTAGGGCTACTGTTAGTTTTCGGTTCAGTGTTACGGTTGGAGATAGCGTCAGGGTCAGGTTAGGGTTGGGGTTGAGCTTCAGGTGTCCGCCTATTGTTAGCGTTAGGTCTATGATTTGAGTTAGGCTTCTGGTTATGTTAGGTTTGAACTTAGTTTGAGGGAGTAAGTTTAGGCCTATTGTATTTTTTGGTTCACTGTTACGGTTGAATTTAGCCTCAGGGTCAGGTAAGGGTTGGGGTCAAGCTTAAGGTGTCCGCCTAGGGTTAGGGTTAGGTCTATTGTTTGAGTTAGGCTTCAGGTTAGGTTAGGTTTGAACTTAGTTTGAGGGAGTAAGTTTGGGCTACTGTTAGTTTTCATTTCAGTGTTACGGTTGGAGTTAGCGTGAGGGTCAGGTTAGGGTTGGGGTTGAGCTTAAGGTGTCCTCCTAGGGTTAGGGTTAGGTCTGTGGTTTGAGTTAGGCTTCAGGTTAGGTTAGGTTTGAACTTAGTTTGAGGGAGTAAGTTTAGGGCTAATGTTAGTTTTCGGTTCAGTGTTACGGTTGGAGATAGCGTCAGGGTCAGGTTAGGGTTGTGATTGAGCTTCAGGTGTCCGCCTAGGGTTAGGGTTGGGTCTATGGTTTGACTTAGGGTCCAGGTTAGGGTAGGTTTGAACTTAGTTTGAGGGAGTAAGTTTAGGGCTACTGTTAGTTTTCGGTTCAGTGTTACGGTTGGAGATAGCGTCAGGGTCTGGTTAGGGTTGTGGTTGAGTTTCAGGTGTCCGCCTAGGGTTAGGGTTAGGTCTATGGTTTGAGTTAGGCTTCAAGTTAGGTTAGGTTTGAAGTTAGTTTGAGGGAGTAAGTTTAGGGCTACTGTTAGTTTTCGGGTAACTGTTACTGTTGGAGATAGCGTCAGGGCCAGGTTAGGGTTGGGGTTGAGCTTAAGGTGTCCGCCTAGGTTTAGGGTTAGGTCTATTGTTTGAGTTAGGCTTCAGGTTAGGTTAGGTTTGAACTTAGTTTGTGGGAGACAGTTTAGGGCTACTGTTAGTTTTCGTTTAACTGTTACGGTTGGAGTAAGCGTCAGGGTCAAGTTAGGGTGGGGGTTAAACATAAGGTGTCCGCCTAGGGTTAGGGTTAGGTCTATGGTTTCATTTAGGCTTCAGGTTAGGTTAGGATTGAACTTAGTTTGAGGGAGTAAGTTTAGGGCTACTGTTAGTTTTCGGTTCAATGTTACGTTTGGAGTTAGCGTGAGGGTCCGGTTAGGGTCGGGGTTGAGCTTAAGGTGTCCGCCTATGGTTAAGGTTAGGTCTTTGATTTGAGTTAGGGTTCAGGTTAGGTTAGGTTTGAACTTAGTTTGAGGGAGTAAGTTTAGGGCTACTGTTAGTTTTCAGTTCAGTGTTACGGTTGGAGATAGCATCAGGGTCAGGTTAGGGTTGGGGTTGAGCTTCAGGTTTCCACCTTGGGTTAGGGTTAGGTCTATGGTTTGAGTTAGGCTTCAGGTTAGGTTAGGTTTGAAATTAGTTTGAGGGAGTAAGTTTAGGGATACTGTTAATTTTCGGGTAACTGTTACTGTTGGAGTTAGCGTCAGGGCCAGGTTAGGGTTGGGGTTGAGCTTAAGGTGTCCGCCTAGGGTTAGGGTTAGGTGTATGGTTTGATTTAGGCTTCAGGTTAGGTTAGGATTGATGTTAGTTTGAGGGAGTAAGTTTAGGGCTATTGTTAGTTTTCGGTTAACTGTTACAGTTGGAGTAAGCGTCAGGGTCAGGTTACGGTGGGGGTTAAGCATAAGGTGTCCGCCTAGGGTTAGGGTTAGGTCTATGATTTGATTTAGGCTTCAGGTTAGGTTAGGTTTGAACTTAGTTTGAGGGAGTCAGTTTAGGGCTACTGTTTGTTTTCGGTTAACTGTTAAGGTTGGAGTAAGCGTCAGGGTCAGGTTAGGTTTGGGGTTGAGCTTAAGGTGTCCGCCTAGTGTTAGGGTTAGGTCTGTGGTTTGAGTTAGGCTTCAGGTTAGGTTAGGTTTGAACTTAGTTTGAGGGAATAAGTTTAGGGCTACTGTTAGTTTTCGGGTAACTGTTACTGTTGGACTTAGCGTCAGGGCCAGGTTAGGGTTGGGGTTGAGCTTAAGGTGTCCGCCTAGGGTTACGGATAGGTCTGTGGTTTGAGTTAGGCTTCAGGTTAGGTTAGGTTTGAACTTAGTTTGATGGAGTAAGTTTAGGGCTACTGTTAGTTTTCGGTTCAGTGTTACGGTTGGAGATAGCGTCAGGGTCAGGTTAGGGTTGTGGTTGAGCTTCAGGTGTCCGCCTAGGGTTAGGGTTAGGTCTATGGTTTGATTTAGGCTTCAGGTTAGGTTAGGTTTGAACTTAGGTTGAGGGAGTAAGTTTAGGGCTACTGTTTGTTTTCGGTTCAGTGTTACGTTTGGAGGTAGCGTGAGGGTCAGGTTAGGGTTGGGATTGAGCTTAAGGTGTCCTCCTAGGGTTAGGGTTAGGTCTGTGGTTTGAGTTAGGCTCCAGGTTAGGTTAGGTTTGAACTTAGTTTGAGGGAGTAAGTTTAGGGCTACTGTTAGTTTTCGGTTCAGTGTTACGGTTGGAGATAGCGTCAGGGTCTGGTTAGGGTTGTGGTTGAGTTTCAGGTGTCCGCCTAGGGTTAGGGTTAGGTCTATGGTTTGAGTTAGGCTTCAAGTTAGGTTAGGTTTGAAATTAGTTTGAGGGAGTAAGTTTAGGGCTACTGTTAGTTTTCGGGTAACTGTTATTGTTGGAGTTAGCCTCAGGGCCAGGTTAGGGTTGGGGTTGAGCTTAAGGTGTCCGCCTAGGGTTAGGGTTAGGTGTATGGTTTGATTTAGGCTTCAGGTTAGGTTAGGCTTGAAGTTAGTTTGAGGGAGTAAGTTTAGGGCTACTGTTAGTTTTCATTTAACTGTTACGGTTGGAGTAAGCGTCAGGGTCAGGTTAGGGTGGCGGTTAAGCATAAGGTTTCCGCCTAGGGTTAGGGTTAGGTCTATGGTTTCATTTAGGCTTCAGGTTAGGTTAGGATTGAACTTAGTTTGAGGGAGTAAGTTTAGGCCCACTGTTAGTTTTCGGTTCAGTGTTACGGTTTGATTTAGCCTCAGGGTCAGGTTAGGGTTGGGGTTAAGCTTAAGGTGTCCGCCTAGGGTTAGTGTTAAGTCTATTGTTTGAGTTAGGCTTCAGGTTAGGTTAGGTTTGAACTTAATTTGAAGGAGACAGTTTAGGGCTACTGTTAGTTTTCGTTTAACTGTTACGGTTTGAGTAAGCATCAGGGTCAGGTTAGGGTGGGGATTAAGCATAAGTTGTCCGCCTAGGGTTAGGGTTATGTCTATGGTTTCATTTAGGCTTCAGGTTAGGTTAGGATTGAACTTAGTTTGAGGGAGTAAGTTTAGGGCTACTGTTAGTTTTCGGTTCAATGTTACGTTTGGAGTTAGCGTGACGGTCCGGTTAGTGTTGGGGTTGAGCTTAAGGTGTCTGCCTAGGGTTAGGGTTAGGTCTGTGGTTTGAGATAGGCTTCAGGTTAGGTTAGGTTTGAACTTAGTTTGAGGGAGTAAGTTTAGGTCTACTGTTAGTTTTCGGTTAACTGTTACGGTTGGAGTAAGCGTCAGGGTCAGGTTAGGGTTGGGGTCAAGCTTAAGGTGTCCGCCTAGGGTTAGGGTTAGGTCTATGGTTTCATTTAGGCTTCAGGTTAGGTTAGGATTGAACTTAGTTTGAGGGAGTAAGTTTAGGGCCACTGTTAGTTTTCGGTTCAGTGTTACGGTTGGCTATAGCCTCAGGGTCAGGTTAGGGTTGGGGTTAAGCTTAAGGTGTCCGCCTAGGGTTAGGGTTAAGTCTATTGTTTGAGTTAGGCTTCAGGTTAGGTTAGGTTTGAACTTAGTTTGAGGGAGACAGTTTAGGGCTACTGTTAGTTTTCATTTAACTGTTACGGTTGGAGTAAGCGTCAGGGTCAGGTTAGTGTGGGGGTTAAGCATAAGGTGTCCGCCTAGGGTTAGGGTTAGGTCTATGGTTTCATTTAGGCTTCAGGTTAGGTTAGGATTGAACTTAGTTTGAGGGAGTAAGTTTAGGGCTACTGTTAGTTTTCGGTTCAATGTTACGTTTGGAGTTAGCTTGACGGTCCGGTTAGGGTTGGGGTTGAGCTTAAGGTGTCTGCCTAGGATTAGGGTTAGGTCTGTGGTTTGAGGTAGGCTTCAGGTTAGGTTAGGTTTGAACTTAGTTTGAGGAAGTAAGTTTAGGGCTACTGTTAGTTTTTGGTTAACTGTTACGGTTGGAGTAAGCGTCAGGGTCAGGTTAGGGTTGGGGTCAAGCTTAAGGTGTCCGCCTAGGGTTAGGGTTAGGTCTATTGTTTGAGTTAGGCTTCAGGTTAGGTTAGGTTTGAACTTAGTTTGATGGAGTAATTTTAGGGCTACTGTTAGTTTTCGGTACAGTGTTACGGTTGGAGTTAGCGTGAGGGTCAGGTTAGGGTTGGGGTTGAGCTTAAGGTGTCCTCCTAGGGTTAGGGTTAGGTCTGTTTTTTGAGTGAGGCTTCAGGTTAGGTTAGGTTTGAACTTAGTTTGAGGGAGTAAGTTTAGGGCTACTGTTAGTTTTCGGTTCAGTGTTACGGTTGGAGATAGCGTCAGGGTCAGGTTAGGGTTGTGATTGAGCTTCAGGTGTCCGCCTAGGGTTAGGGTTAGGTCTATGGTTTGAGTTAGGGTCCAGGTTAGGGTAGGTTTGAACTTAGTTTGAGGGAGTAAGTTTAGGCCTGCTGTTAGTTTTCGGTTCAGTGTTACGGTTGGAGATAGCGTCAGGGTCTGGTTAGGGTTGTTGTTGAGTTTCAGGTGTCCGCCTAGGTTTAGGGTTAGGTCTATGGTTTGAGTTAGGCTTCAAGTTAGGTTAGGTTTGAAGTTAGTTTGAGGGAGTAAGTTTAGGGCTACTGTTAGTTTTCGGGTAACTGTTACGGTTGGAGTTACCGTCAGGGCCAGGTTAGGGTTGGGGTTGAGCTTAAGGTGTCCGCCTAGGGTTAGGGTTAGGTCTACTGTTTGAGTTAGGCTTCAGGTTAGGTTAGTTTTGAACTTAGTTTGTGGGAGACAGTTTAGGGCTACTGTTAGTTTTCGTTTAACTGTTACGGTTGGAGTAAGCGTCAGGGTCAAGTTAGGGTGGGGGTTAAGCATAAGGTGTCCTCCTAGGGTTAGGTTAGGTCTATGGTTTCATTTAGGCTTCAGTTTAGGTTAGGATTGAACTTAGTTATAGGGAGTAAGTTTAGGGCTACTGTTAGTTTTCGGTTCAATGTTACGTTTGGAGTTAGCGTGAGGGTCCGCTTAGGGTTGGGGTTGAGCTTAAGGTGTCCGCCTAGGGTTAGGGTTAGGTCTGTGGTTTGAGTTAGGCTTCAGGTTAGGTGAGGTTTGAAGTTAGTTTGAGAGTAAGTTTAGGGCTATTGTTAGTTTTCGGTTAATTGTTACAGTTGGAGTAAGCGTAAGGGTCAGGTTAGGGCGGGGGTTAAGCATAACGTGTCCGCCTAGGGTTATGGTTAGGTCTATGATTTGATTTAGGCTTCAGGTTAGGTTAGGTTTGAACTTAGTTTGAGGGAGTCAGTTCAGGGCTACTGTTAGTTTTCGGTTAACTGTTAAGGTTGGCGTAAGCGTCAGGGTCAGGTTAGGTTTGGGGTTGAGCTTAAGGTGTCCGCCTAGGGTTAGGGTTAGGTCTGTGGTTTGAGTTAGGCTTCAGGTTAGGTTAGGTTTGAACTTAGTTTGAGGGAGTAAGTTTAGGGCTACTGTTAGTTTTCGGGTAACTGTTACTGTTGGAGTTAGCGTCAGGGCCAGGTTAGGGTTGGGGTTGAGCTTCAGGTGTCCGCCTAGGGTTAGGGTTAGGTCTATGGTTTGAGATAGGCTTCAGGTTAGGTTAGGTTTTAACATAGTTTTAGGGAGTAAGTTTAGGGCTACTGTTAATTTTAGGATCAGTGTTACGGTTGGAGTTAGCGTGAGGGTCAGGTTAGGGTTGGGTTTGAGCTTCAGGTGTCCGCCTAGGGTTAGGGTTAGGTGTATGGTTTGATTTAGGCTTCAGGTTAGGTTAGGTTTGAACTTAGTTTGTGGGAGTAAGTTTAGGGCTACTGTTAGTTTACGGGTAACTGTTCCGGTTGGAGTTAGCGTCACGGCCAGGTTAGGGTTGGGGTTGAGCTTAAGGTGTCCGCCTAGGGTTAGGGTTAGGTGTATGGTTTGATTAAGGCTTCAGGTTAGGTTATGTTTGAACTTAGTTTGAGGGAGTAAGTTTAGGGCTACTGTTAGTTTTCGGTTAACTGTTACAGTTGGAGTAAGCGTCAGGGTCAGGTTAGGTTTGGGGTTGATGTTAAGGTGTTCGCCTATGGTTAGGGTTAGGTGTATTGATTGATTTAGGCTTCATGTTAGGTTAGGTGTGAACTTAGTTTGAGGGAGTAAGTTTAGGGCTATTGTTAGTTTTCTTTTCAGTATTATGGTTTGAGTTAGCGTCAGGGTCAGGTTAGTGTTGGGGTTAGCTTGAGGTGTCTGCCTAGGGTTAGGGTTAGGTCCATGGTTTGATTTAGGCTCCAGGTTAGGTTACGTTTGAACTTAGCTTGAGGGAGTAAGTTTAGGCCTATTGTAAGTTTAGGGCTACTGAGCTTAAGTGTTACGGTTGGAGATAGCGTCAGGGTCAGGTTAGGGTTGGGGTTGAGATTCAGGTGTCCGCCTATTTTTAGCGTTAGATCTATGATTTGAGTTAGGCTTCAGGTTATGTTAGGTTTGAACTTAGTTTGAGGGAGTAAGTTTAGGCCTATTGTATTTTTTGGTTCAGTGTTAGGGTTGAATTTAGCCTCAGGGTCAGGTAAGGGTTGGGGTCAAGCTTAAGGTGTCCGCCTAGGGTTAGGGTTAGGTCTATTGTTTGAGTTAGGCTTCAGGTTAGGTTAGGTTTGAACTTAGATTGAGGGAGTAAGTTTAGGGCTACTGTTAGTTTTCGTTTCAGTGTTACGGTTGGAGTTAGCGTGAGGGTCAGGTTAGGGTTGGGGTTGAGCTTAAGGTGTCCTCCTAGGGTTAGGGTTAGGTCTGTGGTTTGAGTTAGGCTTCAGGTTAGGTTAGGTTTGAACTTAGTTTGAGGGAGTAAGTTTAGGGCTACTGTTAGTTTTCGGTTCAGTGTTACGGTTGGAGATAGCTTCAGGGTCAGGTTAGGGTTGGGGTTGAGCTTCAGGTGTCCGCCTAGAGTTAGGGTTAGGTCTATGGTTTGAGTTAGGCTTCAGGTTAGGTTAGGTTTGAACTTAGTTTGAGGGAGTAAGTTTAGGGCTACTGTTAGTATTCGGTTCAGTGTTACAGTTGGAGTTAGTGTGAGGGTCAGGTTAGGGTTGGGGTTGAGCTTAAGGTGTCCTCCTAGGGTTAGGGTTAGGTCTGTGGTTTGAGTTAGGCTCCAGGTTAGGTTCGGTTTGAACTTCGTTTGAGGGAGTAAGTTTAGGGCTACTGTTAGTTTTCGGTTCAGTGTTACGGTTGGAGATAGCGTCAGGGTCTGGTTAGGGTTGTGGTTGAGTTTCAGGTGTCCGCCTAGGGTTAGGTTTATGTCTATGGTTTGAGTTATGCTTCAAGTTAGGTTAGGTTTGAAGTTAGTTTGAGGGAGTAAGTTTAGGGCTACTGTTAGTTTTCGGGTAACTGTTACTGTTAGAGTTAGCGTCAGGGCCAGGTTAGGGTTGGGGTTGAGCTTAAGGTGTCCGCCTAGGGTTAGGGTTAGGTCTATTGTTTGAGTTAGGCTTCAGGTTAGGTTAGGTTTGAACTTAGTTTGTGGGAGAAAGTTTAGGGCTACTGTTAGTTTTCGTTTAACTGTTACGGTTGGAGTAAGCGTCAGGGTCAAGTTAGGGTGGGGGTTAAGCATAAGGTGTCCGCCTAGGGTTAGGGTTAGGTCTATGGTTTCATTTAGGCTTCAGGTTAGGTTAGGATTGAACTTAGTTTGAGGGAGTAAGTTTAGGGCTACTGTAAGTTTTCGGTTCAATGTTACGTTTGGAGTTAGCGTGAGGGTCCGGTTAGTGTTGGGGTGGAGCTTAAGGTGTCCGCTTAGGGTTAGGGTTAGGTCTGTGGTTTGAGTTAGGCTTCAGGTTTGGTTAGGTTTGAACTTAGTTTGAGGGAGTAAGTTTAGGGCTACTGTTAGTTTTCGGTTCAGTGTTAAGGTTGGAGATAGCATCAGGGTCAGGTTAGGGTTGGGGTTGAGCTTCAGGTGTCCGCCTAGGGTTAGGGTTAGGTCTTTGGTTTGAGTTAGGCTTCAGGTTAGGTTAGGTTTGAACTTAGTTTGAGGGATTAAGTTTAGGGCTACTGTTAGTTTTCGGTTCAGTGTTACGGTTGGAGTTAGCGTGAGGGTCAGGTTAGGGTTGGGTTTGAACTTCAGGTGTCCGCCTAGGGTTAGGGTTAGGTGTATGGTTTGATTTAGGCTTCAGGTTAGGTTATGGTGGAACTTAGTTTGAGGGAGTAAGTGTAGGGCTACTGTTAGTTTTCGGGTAACTGTTACGGTTGGAGTTAGCGTCAGGGCCAGGTTAGGGTTGGGGTTGAGCTTAAGGTGTCCGCCTAGGGTTAGGGTTAGGTCTGTGGTTTGAGTTAGGGTTCAGGTTAGGTTAGGTTTGAACTTAGTTTGAGGGAGTAAGTTTAGGGCTACTGTTAGTTTTCGGTTCAGTGTTACGGTTGGAGATAGCGTCAGGGTCAGGTTAGGGTTGGGGTTGAGCTTCAGGTTTCCGCCTTGGGTTAGGGTTAGGTCTATGGTTTGAGTTAGGCTTCAGGTTAGGTTAGGTTTGAACTTAGTTTGAGGGAGTAAGTTTAGGGCTACTGTTAGTTTTCGGTTCAGTGTTACGGTTGGAGTAAGCGTCATGGTCAGGTTATGGTGGGGGTTAACCATAAGGTGTCCGCCTAGGGTTAGGGTTAGGTCTATGGTTTCATTTAGGCTTCAGGTTAGGTTAGGATTGAACTTAATTTGAGGGAGTAAGTTTAGGACTACTCTTAGTTTTCGGTTCAGTGATATGGCTGGAGTTAGCCTGGAGGTCAGGTTAGGGTTGGGGTTGAGCTTAAGGTGTCCGCCTAGGGTTAGGGTTAGGTCTATGGTTTGAGTTAGGCTTCAGGTTCGGTTTGGTTTGAAGTTAGTTTGAGGGAGTAAGTTTAGGGCTACTGTTAGTTTTCGGTTAACTGTTACAGTTGGAGTACGCGGCAGGGTCAGGTTAGGGTGGGGGTTAAGCATAAGGTGTCCGCCTAGGGTTAGGGTTAGGTCTATGATTTGATTTAGGCTTCAGGTTAGGTTAGGTTTGAACTTAGTTTGAGGGAGTCAGTTTAGGGCTACTGTTAGTTTTCGTTTAACTGTTACGGTTGGAGTAAGCGTCAGGGTCAGGTTAGGTTTGGGGTTGAGCTTAAGGTGTCCGCCTAGGGTTAGGGTTAGGTGTATGGTTTGATTTAGGCTTCAGGTTAGGTTAGGTTTGAACTTAGTTTGAGGGAGACAGTTTAGCGCTACTGTTAGTTTTCGTTTAACTGTTACGGTTGGAGTAAGCGTCAGGGTCAGGTTAGGGTGGGAGTTAAGCATAAGGTGTCCGCCTAGGGTTACGGTTAGGTCTATGGTTTCACTTAGGCTTCAGGTTAGGTTAGGATTGAACTTAGTTTGAGGGTGTAAGTTTAGGGCTACTGTTAGTTTTCGGTTCAATGTTACGTTTGGAGTTAGCGTGACGGTCCGGTTAGGGTTGGGGTTGAGCTTAAGGTGTCTGCCTAGGGTTAGGGTTAGGTCTGTGGTTTGAGTTAGGCTTCAGGTTAGGTTCGGTTTGAACTTAGTTTGAGGGAGTAAGTTTAGGGCTACTGTTAGTTTTCGGTTTAGTGTTACGGTTGGAGATAGCGTCAGGGTCTGGTTAGGTTGTGGTTGAGTTTCAGGTGTCCGCCTAGGGTTAGGGTTATGTCTATGGTTTGAGTTATGCTTCAAGTTAGGTTAGGTTTGAAGTTATTTTGAGGGAGTAAGTTTAGGGCTACTGTTAGTTTTCGGGTAACTGTTACTGTTGGAGTTAGCGTCAGGGCCAGGTTAGGGTTGGGGTTGAGCTTAAGGTGTCCGCCTAGGGTTAGGGTTAGGTCTATTGTTTGAGTTAGGCTTCAGGTTAGGTTAGGTTTGAACTTAGTTTGTGGGAGACAGTTTAGGGCTACTGTTAGTTTTCGTTTAACTGTTACGGTTGGAGTAAGCGTCAGGGTCAAGTTAGGGTGGGGGTTAAGCATAAGGTGTCCGCCTAGGGTTAGGGTTAGGTCTATGGTTTCATTTAGGCTTCAGGTTAGGTTAGGATTGAACTTAGTTATAGGGAGTAAGTTTAGGGCTACTGTAAGTTTTCGGTTCAATGTTACGTTTGGAGTTAGCGTGAGGGTCCGGTTAGTGTTGGGGTTGAGCTTAAGGTGTCCGCTTAGGGTTAGGGTTAGGTCTGTGGTTTGAGTTAGGCTTCAGGTTAGGTTAGGTTTGAACTTAGTTTGAGGGAGTAAGTTTAGGGCTACTGTTAGTTTTCGGTTCAGTGTTAAGGTTGGAGATAGCATCAGGGTCAGGTTAGGGTTGGGGTTGAGCTTCAGGTGTCCGCCTAGGGTTAGGGTTAGGTCTATGGTTTGAGTTAGGCTTCAGGTTAGGTTAGGTTTGAACTTAGTTTGAGGGATTAAGTTTAGGGCTACTGTTAGTTTTCGGTTCAGTGTTACGGTTGGAGTTAGCGTGAGGGTCAGGTTAGGGTTCTGTTTGAACTTCAGGTGTCCGCCTAGGGTTAGGGTTAGGTGTATGGTTTCATTTAGGCTTCAGGTTAGGTTAGGTTGGAACTTAGTTTGAGGCAGTAAGTTTAGGGCTATTGTTAGTTTTCGGGTAACTGTTACGGTTGGAGTTAGCGTCAGGGCCAGGTTAGGGTTGGGGTTGAGCTTAAGGTGTCCGCCTAGGGTTAGGGTTAGGTCTGTGGTTTGAGTTAGGCTTCAGGTTAGGTTAGGTTGAACTTAGTTTGAGGGAGTAAGTTTAGGGCTACTGTTTGTTTTCGGTTCAGTGTTACGGTTGGAGATAGCGTCAGGGTCTGGTTAGGGTTGTGGTTGAGTTTCAGGTGTCCTCCTAGGGTTAGGGTTAGGTCTATGGTTTGAGTTAGGCTTCAAGTTAGGTTAGGTTTGAAATTAGTTTGAGGGAGTAAGTTTAGGGCTACTGTTAGTTTTCGGGTAACTGTTACTGATGGAGTTAGCGTCAGGGCCAGGTTAGGGTTGGGGTTGAGCTTAAGGTGTCTGCCTAGGGTTAGGGTTAGGTGTATGGTTTGATTTAGGCTTCAGGTTATGTTAGGTTTGAACTTAGTTTGAGGGAGTAAGTTTAGGGCTACTGTTAGTTATCGTTTAAATGTTACGGTTGGAGTAAGCGTCAGGGTCAGGTTAGGGTGCGGGTTAAGCATAAGGTGTCCGCCTAGGGTTAGGCTTAGATCTATGGTTTCATTTAGGCTTCAGGTTAGGTTAGGATTGAACTTAGTTTGAGGGAGTAAGTTTAGGGCCACTGTTAGTTTTCGGTTCAGTGTTACGGTTGGCTATAGCCTCAGGGTCAGGTTAGGGTTGGGGTTAAGCTTAAGGTGTCCGCCTAGGGTTAGGGTTAAGTCTATTGTTTGAGTTAGGCTTCAGGTTAGGTTAGGTTTGAACTTAGTTTGAGGGAGACAGTTTAGGGCTACTGTTAGTTTTCATTTAACTGTTACGGTTGGAGTAAGCGTCAGGGTCAGGTTAGTGTGGGGGTTAAGCATAAGGTGTCCGCCTAGGGTTAGGGTTAGGTCTATGGTTTCATTTAGGCTTCAGGTTAGGTTAGGATTGAACTTAGTTTGAGGGAGTAAGTTTAGGGCTACTGTTAGTTTTCGGTTCAATGTTACGTTTGGAGTTAGCTTGACGGTCCGGTTAGGGTTGGGGTTGAGCTTAAGGTGTCTGCCTAGGATTAGGGTTAGGTCTGTGGTTTGAGGTAGGCTTCAGGTTAGGTTAGGTTTGAACTTAGTTTGAGGAAGTAAGTTTAGGGCTACTGTTAGTTTTTGGTTAACTGTTACGGTTGGAGTAAGCGTCAGGGTCAGGTTAGGGTTGGGGTCAAGCTTAAGGTGTCCGCCTAGGGTTAGGGTTAGGTCTATTGTTTGAGTTAGGCTTCAGGTTAGGTTAGGTTTGAACTTAGTTTGATGGAGTAATTTTAGGGCTACTGTTAGTTTTCGGTACAGTGTTACGGTTGGAGTTAGCGTGAGGGTCAGGTTAGGGTTGGGGTTGAGCTTAAGGTGTCCTCCTAGGGTTAGGGTTAGGTCTGTTTTTTGAGTGAGGCTTCAGGTTAGGTTAGGTTTGAACTTAGTTTGAGGGAGTAAGTTTAGGGCTACTGTTAGTTTTCGGTTCAGTGTTACGGTTGGAGATAGCGTCAGGGTCAGGTTAGGGTTGTGATTGAGCTTCAGGTGTCCGCCTAGGGTTAGGGTTAGGTCTATGGTTTGAGTTAGGGTCCAGGTTAGGGTAGGTTTGAACTTAGTTTGAGGGAGTAAGTTTAGGCCTGCTGTTAGTTTTCGGTTCAGTGTTACGGTTGGAGATAGCGTCAGGGTCTGGTTAGGGTTGTTGTTGAGTTTCAGGTGTCCGCCTAGGTTTAGGGTTAGGTCTATGGTTTGAGTTAGGCTTCAAGTTAGGTTTGGTTTGAAGTTAGTTTGAGGGAGTAAGTTTAGGCTACTGTTAGTTTTTGGGTAACTGTTACGGTTGGAGTTACCGTCAGGGCCAGGTTAGGGTTGGGGTTGAGCTTAAGGTGTCCGCCTAGGGTTAGGGTTAGGTCTACTGTTTGAGTTAGGCTTCAGGTTAGGTTAGTTTTGAACTTAGTTTGTGGGAGACAGTTTAGGGCTACTGTTAGTTTTCGTTTAACTGTTACGGTTGGAGTAAGCGTCAGGGTCAAGTTAGGGTGGGGGTTAAGCATAAGGTGTCCTCCTAGGGTTAGGTTAGGTCTATGGTTTCATTTAGGCTTCAGTTTAGGTTAGGATTGAACTTAGTTATAGGGAGTAAGTTTAGGGCTACTGTTAGTTTTCGGTTCAATGTTACGTTTGGAGTTAGCGTGAGGGTCCGCTTAGGGTTGGGGTTGAGCTTAAGGTGTCCGCCTAGGGTTAGGGTTAGGTCTGTGGTTTGAGTTAGGCTTCAGGTTAGGTGAGGTTTGAAGTTAGTTTGAGAGTAAGTTTAGGGCTATTGTTAGTTTTCGGTTAATTGTTACAGTTGGAGTAAGCGTAAGGGTCAGGTTAGGGCGGGGGTTAAGCATAACGTGTCCGCCTAGGGTTATGGTTAGGTCTATGATTTGATTTAGGCTTCAGGTTAGGTTAGGTTTGAACTTAGTTTGAGGGAGTCAGTTCAGGGCTACTGTTAGTTTTCGGTTAACTGTTAAGGTTGGCGTAAGCGTCAGGGTCAGGTTAGGTTTGGGGTTGAGCTTAAGGTGTCCGCCTAGGGTTAGGGTTAGGTCTGTGGTTTGAGTTAGGCTTCAGGTTAGGTTAGGTTTGAACTTAGTTTGAGGGAGTAAGTTTAGGGCTACTGTTAGTTTTCGGGTAACTGTTACTGTTGGAGTTAGCGTCAGGGCCAGGTTAGGGTTGGGGTTGAGCTTCAGGTGTCCGCCTAGGGTTAGGGTTAGGTCTATGGTTTGAGATAGGCTTCAGGTTAGGTTAGGTTTTAACATAGTTTTAGGGAGTAAGTTTAGGGCTACTGTTAATTTTAGGATCAGTGTTACGGTTGGAGTTAGCGTGAGGGTCAGGTTAGGGTTGGGTTTGAGCTTCAGGTGTCCGCCTAGGGTTAGGGTTAGGTGTATGGTTTGATTTAGGCTTCAGGTTAGGTTAGGTTTGAACTTAGTTTGTGGGAGTAAGTTTAGGGCTACTGTTAGTTTACGGGTAACTGTTCCGGTTGGAGTTAGCGTCACGGCCAGGTTAGGGTTGGGGTTGAGCTTAAGGTGTCCGCCTAGGGTTAGGGTTAGGTGTATGGTTTGATTAAGGCTTCAGGTTAGGTTATGTTTGAACTTAGTTTGAGGGAGTAAGTTTAGGGCTACTGTTAGTTTTCGGTTAACTGTTACAGTTGGAGTAAGCGTCAGGGTCAGGTTAGGTTCTGGGTTGATGTTAAGGTGTTCGCCTATGGTTAGGGTTAGGTGTATTGATTGATTTAGGCTTCATGTTAGGTTAGGTGTGAACTTAGTTTGAGGGAGTAAGTTTAGGGCTATTGTTAGTTTTCTTTTCAGTATTATGGTTTGAGTTAGCGTCAGGGTCAGGTTAGTGTTGGGGTTAGCTTGAGGTGTCTGCCTAGGGTTAGGGTTAGGTCCATGGTTTGATTTAGGCTCCAGGTTAGGTTACGTTTGAACTTAGCTTGAGGGAGTAAGTTTAGGCCTATTGTAAGTTTAGGGCTACTGAGCTTAAGTGTTACGGTTGGAGATAGCGTCAGGGTCAGGTTAGGGTTGGGGTTGAGATTCAGGTGTCCGCCTATTTTTAGCGTTAGATCTATGATTTGAGTTAGGCTTCAGGTTATGTTAGGTTTGAACTTAGTTTGAGGGAGTAAGTTTAGGCCTATTGTATTTTTTGGTTCAGTGTTAGGGTTGAATTTAGCCTCAGGGTCAGGTAAGGGTTGGGGTCAAGCTTAAGGTGTCCGCCTAGGGTTAGGGTTAGGTCTATTGTTTGAGTTAGGCTTCAGGTTAGGTTAGGTTTGAACTTAGATTGAGGGAGTAAGTTTAGGGCTACTGTTAGTTTTCGTTTCAGTGTTACGGTTGGAGTTAGCGTGAGGGTCAGGTTAGGGTTGGGGTTGAGCTTAAGGTGTCCTCCTAGGGTTAGGGTTAGGTCTGTGGTTTGAGTTAGGCTTCAGGTTAGGTTAGGTTTGAACTTAGTTTGAGGGAGTAAGTTTAGGGCTACTGTTAGTTTTCGGTTCAGTGTTACGGTTGGAGATAGCTTCAGGGTCAGGTTAGGGTTGGGGTTGAGCTTCAGGTGTCCGCCTAGAGTTAGGGTTAGGTCTATGGTTTGAGTTAGGCTTCAGGTTAGGTTAGGTTTGAACTTAGTTTGAGGGAGTAAGTTTAGGGCTACTGTTAGTATTCGGTTCAGTGTTACAGTTGGAGTTAGTGTGAGGGTCAGGTTAGGGTTGGGGTGGAGCTTAAGGTGTCCTCCTAGGGTTAGGGTTAGGTCTGTGGTTTGAGTTAGGCTCCAGGTTAGGTTCGGTTTGAACTTCGTTTGAGGGAGTAAGTTTAGGGCTACTGTTAGTTTTCGGTTCAGTGTTACGGTTGGAGATAGCGTCAGGGTCTGGTTAGGGTTGTGGTTGAGTTTCAGGTGTCCGCCTAGGGTTAGGGTTATGTCTATGGTTTGAGTTATGCTTCAAGTTAGGTTAGGTTTGAAGTTAGTTTGAGGGAGTAAGTTTAGGGCTACTGTTAGTTTTCGGGTAACTGTTACTGTTAGAGTTAGCGTCAGGGCCAGGTTAGGGTTGGGGTTGAGCTTAAGGTGTCCGCCTAGGGTTAGGGTTAGGTCTATTGTTTGAGTTAGGCTTCAGGTTAGGTTAGGTTTGAACTTAGTTTGTGGGAGAAAGTTTAGGGCTACTGTTAGTTTTCGTTTAACTGTTACGGTTGGAGTAAGCGTCAGGGTCAAGTTAGGGTGGGGGTTAAGCATAAGGTGTCCGCCTAGGGTTAGGGTTAGGTCTATGGTTTCATTTAGGCTTCAGGTTAGGTTAGGATTGAACTTAGTTTGAGGGAGTAAGTTTAGGGCTACTGTAAGTTTTCGGTTCAATGTTACGTTTGGAGTTAGCGTGAGGGTCCGGTTAGTGTTGGGGTGGAGCTTAAGGTGTCCGCTTAGGGTTAGGGTTAGGTCTGTGGTTTGAGTTAGGCTTCAGGTTTGGTTAGGTTTGAACTTAGTTTGAGGGAGTAAGTTTAGGGCTACTGTTAGTTTTCGGTTCAGTGTTAAGGTTGGAGATAGCATCAGGGTCAGGTTAGGGTTGGGGTTGAGCTTCAGGTGTCCGCCTAGGGTTAGGGTTAGGTCTTTGGTTTGAGTTAGGCTTCAGGTTAGGTTAGGTTTGAACTTAGTTTGAGGGATTAAGTTTAGGGCTACTGTTAGTTTTCGGTTCAGTGTTACGGTTGGAGTTAGCGTGAGGGTCAGGTTAGGGTTGGGTTTGAACTTCAGGTGTCCGCCTAGGGTTAGGGTTAGGTGTATGGTTTGATTTAGGCTTCAGGTTAGGTTATGGTGGAACTTAGTTTGAGGGAGTAAGTGTAGGGCTACTGTTAGTTTTCGGGTAACTGTTACGGTTGGAGTTAGCGTCAGGGCCAGGTTAGGGTTGGGGTTGAGCTTAAGGTGTCCGCCTAGGGTTAGGGTTAGGTCTGTGATTTGAGTTAGGGTTCAGGTTAGGTTAGGTTTGAACTTAGTTTGAGGGAGTAAGTTTAGGGCTACTGTTAGTTTTCGGTTCAGTGTTACGGTTGGAGATAGCGTCAGGGTCAGGTTAGGGTTGGGGTTGAGCTTCAGGTTTCCGCCTTGGGTTAGGGTTAGGTCTATGGTTTGAGTTAGGCTTCAGGTTAGGTTAGGTTTGAACTTAGTTTGAGGGAGTAAGTTTAGGGCTACTGTTAGTTTTCGGTTCAGTGTTACGGTTGGAGTAAGCGTCATGGTCAGGTTATGGTGGGGGTTAACCATAAGGTGTCCGCCTAGGGTTAGGGTTAGGTCTATGGTTTCATTTAGGCTTCAGGTTAGGTTAGGATTGAACTTAATTTGAGGGAGTAAGTTTAGGACTACTCTTAGTTTTCGGTTCAGTGATATGGCTGGAGTTAGCCTGGAGGTCAGGTTAGGGTTGGGGTTGAGCTTAAGGTGTCCGCCTAGGGTTAGGGTTAGGTCTATGGTTTGAGTTAGGCTTCTGGTTAGATTAGGTTTCAAGTTAGTTTGAGGGTGTAAGTTCAGGGCTACTGTTAGTTTTCGGTTAACTGTTACAGTTGGAGTAAGCGTCAGGGTCAGGTTAGGGTGTGGGTTAAGCATAAGTTGTCCGACTAGGGTTAGGGTTAGGTCTATGATTTGATTTAGGCTTCAGGTTAGGTTAGGTTTGAACTTAGTTTGAGGGAGTCAGTTTAGGGCTACTGTTAATTTTCGGTTCAGTGTTACGGTTGGAGATAGCGTCAGGGTCTGGTTAGGGTTGTGGTTGAGTTTTAGGTGTCCACCTAGGGTTAGGGTTTGGTCTATGGTTTGAGTTAGGCTTCAAATTAGGTTAGGTTTGAAGTTAGTTTGAGGGAGTAAGTTTAGGGCTACTGTTAGTTTTCGGGTAACTGTTACTGTTGGAGTTAGCGTCAGGGCCAGGTTAGGGTTGGGGTTGAGCTTCAGGTGTCCGCCTAGGGTTAGGGTTAGGTGTATGGTTTGATTTAGGCTTCAGGTTAGGTTAGGTTTGAACTTAGTTTGAGAGAGTAAGTTTAGGGCTACTGGTAGTTTTCGGGTAACTGTTACGGTTGGAGTTAGCGTCACGGCCAGGTTCGGGTTGGGGTTGAGCTTAAGGTGTCCACCTAGGGTTAGGGTTAGGTGTATGGTATGATTTAGGCTTCAGGTTAGGTTATGTTTGAACTTAGTTTGAGGGAGAAAGTTTAGGGCTACTGTTAGTTTTCGGTTAACTGTTACAGTTGGAGTAAGCGTCAGGGTCAGGTTAGGTTTGGGGTTAAAGTTAACGTGTCCGCCTAGGGTTAGGGTTATTTGTATGGTTTGATTTAGGCTTCAAGTTAGGTTAGGTGTGAACTTAGTTTTAGGGAGTAAGTTTAGGGCTATTGTTAGGTTTCGGTTCAGTATTATGGTTGGAGTTAGCGTCAGGGTCAGGTTAGGGTTGGGGTTAGCTTGAGGTGTCTGCCTAGGGTTAGGTTTAGGTCCATGGTTTGATTTAGGCTTCAGGTTAGGTTAGGTTTGAACTTAGATTGGGGGAGTAAGTTTAGGGCTGCTGTTAGTTTTCGGGTAACTGTTACGGTTGGAGTTAGCGTTAGGGCCAGGTTATGTTTGGGGTTGAGCTTAAGGTGTCCGCCTAGAGTTACGGTTAGGTGTCTGGTTTTATTTAGGCTTCAGGTTAGGTTATGTTTGAACTTAGTTTGAGGGCGTAAGTTTAGGACTACTGTTAGTTTTCGGTTAACTGTTATGGTTGGAGTAAGCATCAGGGTGGGTTAGGTTTGGGGTTGAGCTTAAGGTGTCCGCCTAGGGTTAGGGTTAGGTGTATGGTTTGATTTAGGCTTCAGGTTAGGTTAGGTTTGAAGTTAGTTTGAGGGAGTAAGTTTAGGGCTACTGTTAGTTTTTGGTTAACTGTTACAGTTGGAGTAAGCGTCAAGGTCAGGGTAGGGTGGGGTTTAAGCATGAGGTGTCCGCCTAGGGTTAGGGATAGGTCTATGATTTGATTTAGGCTTTAGGTTAGGTTAGGTTTGAACTTAGTTTGAGGGAGTCAGTTTAGGTCTACTGTTAGTTTTCGGTTCAGTGTTACGGTTGGATTTAGCCTCAGGGTCAGGTTAGGGTTGGGGTTAAGCTTAAGGTGTCCGCCTAGGGTTAGGGTTAGGTCTATTGTTTGAGTTAGGCTTCAGGTTAGGTTAGGTTTGAACTTAGTTTGAGGGAGTAAGTTTAGGGCTACTGTTAGTTTTTGGTTCAGTGTTACGTTTGGAGTTAGCGTGAGGGTCAGGTTAGGGTTGGGGTTGAGCTTAAGGTGTCCTCCTAGGGTTAGGGTTAGGTCTGTGGTTTGAGATAAGCTTCAGGTTAGGTTAGGTTTGAACTTAGTTTGAGGGAGTAAGTTTAGGGCTACTGTTAGTTTTCGGTTCAGTGTTACGGTTGTAGATAGCGTCAGGGTCAGGTTAGGGTTGGGGTTGAGCTTCAGGTGTCCGCCTTGGGTTAGGGTTAGGTCTATGTTTTGAGTTAGGCTTCAGGTTATGTTAGGTTTGAACTTAGTTTGAGGGAGTAAGTTTAGGGCTACTGTTAGTTTTCGGTTAAGTGTTACGGTTGGAGATAGCGTCAGGGTCTGGTTAGGGATGTGGTTGACTTTCAGGTGTCCGCCTAGGGTTAGGGTTAGGTCTATGGTTTGAGTAAGGGTCCAGGTTAGGTTAGGTTTGAACTTAGTTTGAGGGAGTAAGTTTAGGGCTACTGTTAGTTTTCGGTTCAGTGTTACGGTTGGAGATAGCGTCAGGGTCTGGTTAGTGTTGTGGTTGAGTTTCAGGTGTCCGCCTAGTGTTAGGGTTAGGTCTATGGTTTGAGTTAGGCTTCAAGTTAGGTTAGGTTTGAAGTTAGTTTAAGGGAGTAAGTTTAGGGCTACTGTTAGTTTTCGGGTAACTGTTACTGTTGGAGTTAGCGTCAGGGCCAGGTTCGGGTTGGGGTTGAGCTTAAGGTGTCCGCCTAGGGTTAGGGTTAGGAGTATGGTTTGATTTAGGCTTCAGGTTAGGTTAGGTTTGAAGTTAGTTTGAGGGAGTAAGTTTAGGGCTACTGTTAGTTTTCGGTTAACTGTTACAGTTGGAGTAAGCGTCAGGGTCACGTTAGGGTGGGGGTTAAGCATAAGGTGTCCGCCTAGGGTTAGGGTTAGGTCTATGATTTGATTTACGCTTCAGGTTAGGTTAGGTTTGAACTTAGTTTGAGGGAGTCAGTTTAGGGCTACTGTTAGTTTTCAGTTAACTGTTACGGTTGGAGTAAGCGTCAGGGTCAGGTTAGGTTTGGGGTTGAGCTTAAGGTGTCCGCCTAGGGTTTGGGTTAGGTGTATGGTTTGATTTAGGCTTCAGGTTAGGTTAGGTTTGAAGTTAGTTTGAGGGAGTAAGTTTAGGGCTACTGTTAGTTTTCGGTTAACTGTTACAGTTGGAGTAAGCGTCAGGGTCACGTTAGGGTGGGGGTTAAGCATAAGGTGTCCGCCTAGGGTTAGGGTTAGGTCTATGATTTGATTTAGGCTTCAGGTTAGGTTAGGTTTGAACTTAGTTTGAGGGAGTCAGTTTAGGGCTACTGTTAGTTTTCGTTTAACTGTTACGGTTGGAGTAAGCGTCAGGGTCTGGTTCGGGTGGGGGTTAAGCATAAGGTGTCCGCCTAGGGTTAGGGTTAGGTCTATGGTTTCATTTAGGCTTCAGGTTAGGTTAGGATTGAACTTAGTTTGAGGGAGTAAGTTTAGGACTACTCTTAGTTTTCGGTTCATTGATATGGTTGGAGTTAGCCTGGAGGTCAGGTTAGGGTTGGGGTCAAGCTTAAGGTGTCCGCCTAGGGTTAGGGTTAGGTCTATTGTTTGAGTTAGGCTTCAGGTTAGGTTAGGTTTGAACTTAGTTTGAGGGAGTCAGTTTAGGGCTACAGTTAGTTTTCGGTTCAGTGTTACGGTTGGCGTTAGCGTGAGGGTCATGGTAGGGTTGGGGTTGAGCTTAAGGTGTCCTCCTAGGGTTAGGGTTAGGTCTGTGGTTTGAGTTAGGCTCCAGGTTAGGTTAGGTTTGAACTTAGTGTGAGGGAGACAGTTTAGGACTACTGTTAGTTTTCATTTAACTGTTACGTTTGGAGTAAGCGTCAGGGTCAGGTTAGGGTGGGGGTTAAGCATAAGGTGTCCGCCTAGGGTTAGGGTTAGGTCTATGGTTTCATTTAGGCTTCAGGTTAGGTTAGGATTGAACTTAGTTTGAGGGAGTAAGTTTAGGGCTACTGTTAGTTTGCGGTTCAGTGTTACGTTTGGAGTTAGCGTGAGGGTCCGGTTAGGGTTGGGGTTGAGCTTAAGGTGTTCGCCTAGGGTTAGGGATAGGTCTGTGGTTTGAGTTAGGCTTCAGGTTAGGTTAGGTTTGAACTTAGTTTGAGGGAGTAAGTTTAGGGCTACTGTTAGTTTTCGGTTAACTGTTACGGTTGGAGTAAGCGTCAGGGTCAGGGTAGGGTTGGGGTCAAGCTTCAGGTGTCCGCCTAGGGTTAGGGTTAGGTCTATTGTTTGAGTTAGTCTTCAGGTTAGGTTAGGTATGAACTTAGTTTGAGGGAGTAAGTTTAGGGCTACTGTTAGTTTTCGGTTCAGTTTTACGGTTGGAGTTAGCGTGAGGGACAGGTTAGGGTTGGGGTTGTGCTTAAGGTGTCCTCCTAGGGTTAGGGTTAGGTCTGTGGTTTGAGTTAGGCTTCAGGTTATGTTAGGTTTGATCTTAGTTTGAGGGAGTAAGTTTAGGGCTACTGTTAGTTTTCGGGTAACTGTTACTGTTGGAGTTAGCGTCATGGCCAGGTTAGGGTTGGGGTTGAGCTTAAGGTGTCCGCCTATGGTTAGGGTTAGGTGTATGGTTTCATTTAGGCTTCAGGTTAGGTTAGGTTGGAACTTAGTTTGAGGTAGTAAGTTTAGGGCTACTGTTAGTTTTCGGGTAACTGTTACGGTTGGAGTTAGCGTCAGGGCCAGGTTAGGGTTGGGGTTGAGCTTAAGGTGTCCGCCTAGTGTTAGGGTTAGGTCTGTGGTTTGAGTTAGGCTTCAGGTTAGGTTATGTTTGAACTTAGTTTGAGGGAGTAAGTTTAGGGCTACTGTTAGTTTTTGGTTCAGTGTTACGGTTAGAGATAGCGTCAGGGTCAGGATAGGGTTGGGGTTGAGCTTCAGGTGTCCGCCTAGGGTTTGGGTTAGGTCTATGGTTTGAGTTAGGCTCCAGGTTAGGTTAGGTTTGAACTTAGTTTGAGGGAGTAAGTTTAGGGCTACTGTTTGTTTTCGGTTCAGTGTTACGGTTGGAGATAGCGTCAGGGTCTGTTTAGGCTTGTGGTTGAGTTTCAGGTGTCCGCCTAGGGTTAGGGTTAGGTCTATGGTTTGAGTTAGGCTTCAAGTTAGGTTAGGTTTGAAGTTAGTTTGAGGGAGTAAGTTTAGGGCTACTGTTAGTTTTCGGGTAACTGTTACTGTTGGAGTTAGCGTCAGGGCCATTTTCGGGTTGGGGTTGAGCTTAAGGTGTCCGCCTAGGGTTAGGGTTAGGTGTATGGTTTGATTTGGTCTTCAGGTTAGGATAGGTTTGAACTTAGTTTGAGCGAGTCAGTTTAGGGCTACTGTTAGTTTTCGGTTAATTGTTACGGTTGGAGTAAGCATCAGGGTCAGGTTAGGTTTGGGGTTGAGCTTAAGGTGTCCGCCTAGGGTTAGGGTTAGGTGTATGGTTTGATTTAGGCTTCAGGTTAGGTTAGGTTTGAACTTAGTTTGAGGGAGTAAGTTTAGGGCTACTGTTAGTTTTTGGTTCAGTGTTACATTTGGAGTTAGCGTGAGTGTCTGGTTAGGGTTGGGGTTGAGCTTAAGGTGTCCACCTAGGGTTAGGGTTAGGTCTGTGGTTTTGAGATAGGGTTCAGGTTAGGTTAGGTTTGAACTTAGTTTGAGGGAGTAAGTTTAGGGCTACTGTTAGTTTTTGGTTCAGTGTTACGGTTGGAGATAGCGTCAGGGTCAGGTTAGGGTTGGGGTTGAGCTTCAGGTGTCCGAATATTGTTAGGGTTAGGTCTACGATTTGATTTAGGCTTCAGGTTAGGTTAGGTTTGAACTTAGTTTGAGCGAGTAAGTTTAGGGCTACTGTTAGTCTTTGGTTCAGTGTTATGGTTGGAGATAGCGTCATGGTCAAGTTAGGGTTGGGTTTGAGATTCAGGTGTCCGCCTAGGGTTAGGGTTAGGTCTATGGTTTGAGTTGGGCTTCAGGTTAGGTTAGGTTTGAACTTAGTTTGAGGGAGTAAGTTTAGGCCTATTGTATTTTTTGGTTCAGTGTTAAGGTTGAATTTAGCCTCAGGGTCAGGTAAGGGTTGGGGTCAAGCTTAAGGTGTCCGCCTAGGGTTAGGGTTAGGTCTATTGTTTGAGTTAGGCTTCAGGTTAGGTTAGGTTTGAACTTAGTTTGAGGGAGTAAGTTTAGGGCTACTGTTAGTTTTCGGTTAACTGTTACGGTTGGAGTAAGCGTGAGGGTTAGGTTAGGGTTGGGGTCAAGCTTAAGGTGTCCGCTGAGGGTTAGGGTTAGGTCTATTGTTTGAGTTAGGCTTCAGGTTAGGTTAGGTTTGAACTTAGTTTGAGGGAGTAAGTTTAGGGCCACTGTTAGTTTTCGGTTCAGTATTACGGTTGGATTTAGCCTCAGGGTCAGGTTAGGGTTGGGGTTAAGCTTAAGGTGTCCGCCTAGGGTTAGGGTTAAGTCTATTGTTTGAGTTAGGCTTCAGGTTAGGTTAGGTTTGAACTTAGTTTGAGGGAGACAGTTTAGGGCTACTGTTAGTTTTCATTTAACTGTTACGGTTGGAGTAAGCGTCAGGGTCAGGTTAGGGTGGGGGTTAAGCATAAGGTGTCCGCCTAGGGTTAGGGTTAGGTCTATGGTTTCATTTAGGCTTCAGGTTAGGTTAGGATTGAAATTAGTTTGAGGGAGTAAGTTTAGGGCTACTGTTAGTTTTCGGTTCAACGTTACGTTTGGAGTTAGCGTGAGGGTCCGGTTAGGGTTGGGGTTGAGCTTAAGGTGTCCGCCTAGGGTTAGGGTTTGGTCTATGGTTTGAGTAAGGGTCCAGGTTAGGTTAGGTTTGAACTTAGTTTGAGGGAGTAAGTTTAGGGCTACTGTTAGTTTTCGGTTCAGTGTTACGGTTGGAGATAGCGTCAGGGTCTGGTTAGGGTTGTGGTTGAGTTTCAGGTGTCCGCCTAATGTTAGGGTTAGGTGTATGGTTTGAGTTAGGCTTCAAGTTAGGTTAGGTTTGAAGTTAGTTTAAGGGAGTAAGTTTAGGGCTACTGTTAGTTTTCGGGTAACTGTTACTGTTGGAGTTAGCGTCAGGGCCAGGTTCGGGTTGGGGTTGAGCTTAAGGTGTCCGCCTAGGGTTAGGGTTAGGTGTATGGTTTGATTTAGGCTTCAGGTTAGGTTAGGATTGAAGTTAGTTTGAGGGAGTAAGTTTAGGGCTACTCTTAGTTTTCGGTTAACTGTTACAGTTGGAGTAAGCGTCAGGGTCACGTTAGGGTTGGGTTTAAGCATAATGTGTCCGCCTAGTGTTAGGGTTAGGTCTATGATTTGATTTAGGCTTCAGGTTAGGTTAGTTTTGAACTTAGTTTGAGGGAGTCAGTTTAGGGCTACTGTTATTTTTCGGTTAACTGTTACGGTTGGAGTAAGCGTCAGGGTCAGGTTAGGTTTGGGGTTGAGCTTAAGGTGTCCGCCTAGGGTTAGGGTTAGGTGTATGGTTTGATTTATGCTTCAGGTTAGGTTAGGTTTGAACTTAGTTTGAGGGAGTAAGTTTAGGGCTACTGTTAGTTTTCGTTTAACTGTTACGGTTGGAGTAAGCGTCAGGGTCAGGTTCGGGTGGGGGTTAAGCATAAGGTGTCTGACTAGGGTTAGGGTTAGGTCTATGGTTTCATTTAGGCTTCAGGTTAGGTTAGGATTGAACTTAGTTTGAGGGAGTAAGTTTAGGACTACTCTTAGTTTTCGGTTCATTGATATGGTTGGAGTTAGCCTGGAGGTCAGGTTAGGGTTGGGGTCAAGCTTAAGGTGTCCGCCTAGGGTTAGGGTTAGGTCTATTGTTTGAGTTAGGCTTCAGGTTAGGTTAGGTTTGAACTTAATTTGAGGGAGTAAGTTTAGGGCTACAGTTAGTTTTCGGTTCAGTGTTACGGTTGGCGTTAGCGTGAGGGTCATGGTAGGGTTGGGGTTGAGCTTAAGGTCTCCTCCTAGGGTTAGGGTTAGGTCTGTGGTTTGAGTTAGGCTCCAGGTTAGGTTAGGTTTGAACTTAGTTTGAGGGAGTAAGTTTAGGGCTACTGTTAGTTTTCGGTTTAGTGTTACGGTTGGAGATAGCGTCAGGGTCTGGTTAGGGTTGTGGTTGAGTTTCAGGTGTCCACCTAGGGTTAGGGTTAGGTCTATGGTTTGAGTTAGGCTTCAAGTTAGGTTAGGTTGGAAGTTAGTTTGAGGGAGTAAGTTTAGGGCTGCTGTTAGTTTTCGTTTAACTGTTACGGTTGGAGTAAGCGTCAGGGTCAGGTTAGGGTGGGGGTTAAGCATAAGGTGTCCGCCTAGGGTTAGGGTTAGGTCTATGGTTTCATTTAGGCTTCAGGTTGGGTTAGGATTGAACTTAGTTTGAGGGAGTAAGTTTAGGGCTACTGTTAGTTTTCGGTTCAATGTTACGTTTGGAGTTAGCGTGAGGGTCCGGTTAGGGTTGGGGTTGAGCTTCAGGTGTCCGCCTAGGGTTAGGGTTAGGTCTATTGTTCGAGTTAGTCTTCAGGATAGGTTAGGTATGAACTTAGTTTGAGGGAGTAAGTTTAGGGCTACTGTTAGTTTTCGGTTCAGTGTTACGGTTGGAGTTAGCGTGAGGGACAGGTTAGGGTTGGGGTTGTGCTTAAGGTGTCCTCCTAGGGTTAGGGTTAGGTCTGTGGTTTGAGTTACGCTTCAGGTTATGTTAGGTTTGAACTTAGTTTGAGGGAGTAAGTTTAGGGCTACTGTTAGTTTTCGGGTAACTGTTACTGTTGGAGTTAGCGTCATGGCCAGGTTAGGGTTGGGGTTGAGCTTAAGGTGTCCGCCTATGGTTAGGGTTAGGTGTATGGTTTCATTTAGGCTTCAGGTTAGGTTAGGTTGGAACTTAGTTTGAGGCAGTAAGTTTAGGGCTACTGTTAGTTTTCGGGTAACTGTTACGGTTGGAGTTAGCGTCAGGGCCAGGTTAGGGTTGGGGTTGAGCTTAAGGTGTCCGCCTAGTGTTAGGGTTAGGTCTGTGGTTTGAGTTAGGCTTCAGGTTAGGTTATGTTTGAACTTAGTTTGAGGGAGTAAGTTTAGGGCTACTGTTAGTTTTTGGTTCAGTGTTACGGTTAGAGATAGCGTCAGGGTCAGGATAGGGTTGGGGTTGAGCTTCAGGTGTCCGCCTAGGGTTTGGGTTAGGTCTATGGTTTGAGTTAGGCTCCAGGTTAGGTTAGGTTTGAACTTAGTTTGAGGGAGTAAGTTTAGGGCTACTGTTTGTTTTCGGTTCAGTGTTACGGTTGGAGATAGCGTCAGGGTCTGTTTAGGCTTGTGGTTGAGTTTCAGGTGTCCGCCTAGGGTTAGGGTTAGGTCTATGGTTTGAGTTAGGCTTCAAGTTAGGTTAGGTTTGAAGTTAGTTTGAGGGAGTAAGTTTAGGGCTACTGTTAGTTTTCGGGTAACTGTTACTGTTGGAGTTAGCGTCAGGGCCATTTTCGGGTTGGGGTTGAGCTTAAGGTGTCCGCCTAGGGTTAGGGTTAGGTGTATGGTTTGATTTAGTCTTCAGGTTAGGATAGGTTTGAACTTAGTTTGAGCGAGTCAGTTTAGGGCTACTGTTAGTTTTCGGTTAACTGTTACGGTTGGAGTAAGCATCAGGGTCAGGTTAGGTTTGGGGTTGAGCTTAAGGTGTCCGCCTAGGGTTAGGGTTAGGTGTATGGTTTGATTTAGGCTTCAGGTTAGGTTAGGTTTGAACTTAGTTTGAGGGAATTAGTTTAGGGCTACTGTTAGTTTTTGGTTCAGTGTTACATTTGGAGTTAGCGTGAGTGTCTGGTTAGGGTTGGGGTTGAGCTTAAGGTGTCCACCTAGGGTTAGGGTTAGGTCTGTGGTTTTGAGATAGGGTTCAGGTTAGGTTAGGTTTGAACTTAGTTTGAGGGAGTAAGTTTAGGGCTACTGTTAGTTTTTGGTTCAGTGTTACGGTTGGAGATAGCGTCAGGGTCAGGTTTGGGTTGGGGTTGAGCTTCAGGTGTCCGAATATTGTTAGGGTTAGGTCTACGATTTGATTTAGGCTTCAGGTTAGGTTAGGTTTGAACTTAGTTTGAGCGAGTAAGTTTAGGGCTACTGTTAGTTTTTGGTTCAGTGTTATGGTTGGAGATAGCGTCATGGTCAAGTTAGGGTTGGGTTTGAGATTCAGGTGCCCGCCTAGGGTTAGGGTTAGGTCTATGGTTTGAGTTTGCCTTCAGGTTAGGTTAGGTTTGAACTTAGTTTGAGGGAGTAAGTTTAGGCCTATTGTATTTTTTGGTTCAGTGTTAGGGTTGAATTTAGCCTCAGGGTCAGGTAAGGGTTGGGGTCATGCTTAAGGTGTCCGCCTAGGGTTAGGGTTAGGTCTATTGTTTGAGTTAGGCTTCAGGTTAGGTTAGGTTTGAACTTAGTTTGAGGGAGTAAGTTTAGGGCTACTGTTAGTTTTCGGTTAACTGTTACGGTTGGAGTAAGCGTGAGGGTCAGGTTAGGGTTGGGGTCAAGCTTAAGGTGTCCGCTGAGGGTTAGGGTTAGGTCTATTGTTTGAGTTAGGCTTCAGGTTAGGTTAGGTTTGAACTTAGTTTGAGGGAGAAAGTTTAGGGCTACTGTTAGTTTTCGGTTCAGTGTTTCGGTTGGAGATAGCGTGAGAGTCAGGTTAGGGTTGGGGTTGAGCTTAAGGTGTCCTCCTAGGGTTAGGGTTAAGTCTGTGGTTTGAGTTAGGCTTCAGGTTAGGTTAGGTTTGAACTTAGTTTGAGGGAGTAAGTTTAGGGCTACTGTTAGATTTCGGTTCAGTGTTACGGTTGGAGATAGCGTCAGGGTCAGGTTAGGGTTGTGATTGAGCTTCAGTTGTCCGCCTAGGGTTAGGGTTAGGTCTATGGTTTGAGTAAGGGTCCAGGTTAGGTTAGGTTTGAACTTAGTTTGAGGGAGTAAGTTTAGGGCTACTGTTAGTTTTCGGTTCAGTGTTACGGTTGGAGATAGCGTCAGGGTCTGGTTAGTGTTGTGGTTGAGTTTCAGGTGTCCGCCTAGTGTTAGGGTTAGGTCTATGGTTTGAGTTAGGCTTCAAGTTAGGTTAGGTTTGAAGTTAGTTTAAGGGAGTAAGTTTAGGGCTACTGTTAGTTTTCGGGTAACTGTTACTGTTGGAGTTAGCGTCAGGGCCAGGTTCGGGTTGGGGTTGAGCTTAAGGTGTCCGCCTAGGGTTAGGGTTAGGAGTATGGTTTGATTTAGGCTTCAGGTTAGGTTAGGTTTGAAGTTAGTTTGAGGGAGTAAGTTTAGGGCTACTGTTAGTTTTCGGTTAACTGTTACAGTTGGAGTAAGCGTCAGGGTCACGTTAGGGTGGGGGTTAAGCATAAGGTGTCCGCCTAGGGTTAGGGTTAGGTCTATGATTTGATTTAGGCTTCAGGTTAGGTTAGGTTTGAACTTAGTTTGAGGGAGTCAGTTTAGGGCTACTGTTAGTTTTCGGTTAACTGTTACGGTTGGAGTAAGCGTCAGGGTCAGGTTATTTTTGGGGTTGAGCTTAAGGTGTCCGCCTAGGGTTTGGGTTAGGTGTATGGTTTGATTTAGGCTTCAGGTTAGGTTAGGTTTGAAGTTAGTTTGAGGGAGTAAGTTTAGGGCTACTGTTAGTTTTCGGTTAACTGTTACAGTTGGAGTAAGCGTCAGGGTCACGTTAGGGTGGGGGTTAAGCATAAGGTGTCCGCCTAGGGTTAGGGTTAGGTCTATGATTTGATTTAGGCTTCAGGTTAGGTTAGGTTTGAACTTAGTTTGAGGGAGTCAGTTTAGGGCTACTGTTAGTTTTCGTTTAACTGTTACGGTTGGAGTAAGCGTCAGGGTCTGGTTCGGGTGGGGGTTAAGCATAAGGTGTCCGCCTAGGGTTAGGGTTAGGTCTATGGTTTCATTTAGGCTTCAGGTTAGGTTAGGATTGAACTTAGTTTGAGGGAGTAAGTTTAGGACTACTCTTAGTTTTCGGTTCATTGATATGGTTGGAGTTAGCCTGGAGGTCAGGTTAGGGTTGGGGTCAAGCTTAAGGTGTCCGCCTAGGGTTAGGGTTAGGTCTATTGTTTGAGTTAGGCTTCAGGTTAGGTTAGGTTTGAACTTAGTTTGAGGGAGTCAGTTTAGGGCTACAGTTAGTTTTCGGTTCAGTGTTACGGTTGGCGTTAGCGTGAGGGTCATGGTAGGGTTGGGGTTGAGCTTAAGGTGTCCTCCTAGGGTTAGGGTTAGGTCTGTGGTTTGAGTTAGGCTCCAGGTTAGGTTAGGTTTGAACTTAGTGTGAGGGAGACAGTTTAGGACTACTGTTAGTTTTCATTTAACTGTTACGTTTGGAGTAAGCGTCAGGGTCAGGTTAGGGTGGGGGTTAAGCATAAGGTGTCCGCCTAGGGTTAGGGTTAGGTCTATGGTTTCATTTAGGCTTCAGGTTAGGTTAGGATTGAACTTAGTTTGAGGGAGTAAGTTTAGGGCTACTGTTAGTTTGCGGTTCAGTGTTACGTTTGGAGTTAGCGTGAGGGTCCGGTTAGGGTTGGGGTTGAGCTTAAGGTGTTCGCCTAGGGTTAGGGATAGGTCTGTGGTTTGAGTTAGGCTTCAGGTTAGGTTAGGTTTGAACTTAGTTTGAGGGAGTAAGTTTAGGGCTACTGTTAGTTTTCGGTTAACTGTTACGGTTGGAGTAAGCGTCAGGGTCAGGGTAGGGTTGGGGTCAAGCTTCAGGTGTCCGCCTAGGGTTAGGGTTAGGTCTATTGTTTGAGTTAGTCTTCAGGTTAGGTTAGGTATGAACTTAGTTTGAGGGAGTAAGTTTAGGGCTACTGTTAGTTTTCGGTTCAGTTTTACGGTTGGAGTTAGCGTGAGGGACAGGTTAGGGTTGGGGTTGTGCTTAAGGTGTCCTCCTAGGGTTAGGGTTAGGTCTGTGGTTTGAGTTAGGCTTCAGGTTATGTTAGGTTTGAACTTAGTTTGAGGGAGTAAGTTTAGGGCTACTGTTAGTTTTCGGGTAACTGTTACTGTTGGAGTTAGCGTCATGGCCAGGTTAGGGTTGGGGTTGAGCTTAAGGTGTCCGCCTATGGTTAGGGTTAGGTGTATGGTTTCATTTAGGCTTCAGGTTAGGTTAGGTTGGAACTTAGTTTGAGGCAGTAAGTTTAGGGCTACTGTTAGTTTTCGGGTAACTGTTACGGTTGGAGTTAGCGTCAGGGCCAGGTTAGGGTTGGGGTTGAGCTTAAGGTGTCCGCCTAGTGTTAGGGTTAGTTCTGTGGTTTGAGTTAGGCTTCAGGTTAGGTTAGGTTTGAACTTAGTTTGAGGGAGTAAGTTTAGGGCTACTGTTAGTTTTTGGTTCAGTGTTACGGTTAGAGATAGCGTCAGGGTCAGGATAGGGTTGGGGTTGAGCTTCAGGTGTCCGCCTAGGGTTTGGGTTAGGTCTATGGTTTGAGTTAGGCTCCAGGTTAGGTTAGGTTTGAACTTAGTTTGAGGGAGTAAGTTTAGGGCTACTGTTTGTTTTCGGTTCAGTGTTACGGTTGGAGATAGCGTCAGGGTCTGTTTAGGCTTGTGGTTGAGTTTCAGGTGTCCGCCTAGGGTTAGGGTTAGGTCTATGGTTTGAGTTAGGCTTCAAGTTAGGTTAGGTTTGAAGTTAGTTTGAGGGAGTAAGTTTAGGGCTACTGTTAGTTTTCGGGTAACTGTTACTGTTGGAGTTAGCGTCAGGGCCATTTTCGGGTTGGGGTTGAGCTTAAGGTGTCCGCCTAGGGTTAGGGTTAGGTGTATGGTTTGATTTGGTCTTCAGGTTAGGATAGGTTTGAACTTAGTTTGAGCGAGTCAGTTTAGGGCTACTGTTAGTTTTCGGTTAATTGTTACGGTTGGAGTAAGCATCAGGGTCAGTTAGGTTTGGGGTTGAGCTTAAGGTGTCCGCCTAGGGTTAGGGTTAGGTGTATGGTTTGATTTAGGCTTCAGGTTAGGTTAGGTTTGAACTTAGTTTGAGGGAGTAAGTTTAGGGCTACTGTTAGTTTTTGTTTCAGTGTTACATTTGGAGTTAGCGTGAGTGTCTGGTTAGGGTTGGGGTTGAGCTTAAGGTGTCCACCTAGGGTTAGGGTTAGGTCTGTGGTTTTGAGATAGGGTTCAGGTTAGGTTAGGTTTGAACTTAGTTTGAGGGAGTAAGTTTAGGGCTACTGTTAGTTTTTGGTTCAGTGTTACGGTTGGAGATAGCGTCAGGGTCAGGTTAGGGTTGGGGTTGAGCTTCAGGTGTCCGAATATTGTTAGGGTTAGGTCTACGATTTGATTTAGGCTTCAGGTTAGGTTAGGTTTGAACTTAGTTTGAGCGAGTAAGTTTAGGGCTACTGTTAGTCTTTGGTTCAGTGTTATGGTTGGAGATAGCGTCATGGTCAAGTTAGGGTTGGGTTTGAGATTCAGGTGTCCGCCTAGGGTTAGGGTTAGGTCTATGGTTTGAGTTGGGCTTCAGGTTAGGTTAGGTTTGAACTTAGTTTGAGGGAGTAAGTTTAGGCGTATTGTATTTTTTGGTTCAGTGTTAAGGTTGAATTTAGCCTCAGGGTCAGGTAAGGGTTGGGGTCAAGCTTAAGGTGTCCGCCTAGGGTTAGGGTTAGGTCTATTGTTTGAGTTAGGCTTCAGGTTAGGTTAGGTTTGAACTTAGTTTGAGGGAGTAAGTTTAGGGCTACTGTTAGTTTTCGGTTAACTGTTACGGTTGGAGTAAGCGTGAGGGTTAGGTTAGGGTTGGGGTCAAGCTTAAGGTGTCCGCTGAGGGTTAGGGTTAGGTCTATTGTTTGAGTTAGGCTTCAGGTTAGGTTAGGTTTGAACTTAGTTTGAGGGAGTAAGTTTAGGGCCACTGTTAGTTTTCGGTTCAGTATTACGGTTGGATTTAGCCTCAGGGTCAGGTTAGGGTTGGGGTTAAGCTTAAGGTGTCCGCCTAGGGTTAGGGGTAAGTCTATTGTTTGAGTTAGGCTTCAGGTTAGGTTAGGTTTGAACTTAGTTTGAGGGAGACAGTTTAGGGCTACTGTTAGTTTTCATTTAACTGTTACGGTTGGAGTAAGCGTCAGGGTCAGGTTAGTGTTGGGGTAAAGCTTAAGGTGTCCGCCTAGGGTTAGGGTTAGGTCTATTGTTTGAGTTAGGCTTCAGGTTAGGTTAGGTTTGAACTTAGTTTGAGGGAGTAAGTTTAGGGCTACTGTTAGTTTTCGGTTCAGTGTTCCAGTTGGAGATAGCGTCAGGGTCAGGTTAGGGTTGTGATTGAGCTTCAGGTGTCCGCCTAGGATTAGGGTTAGGTCTATGGTTTGAGTTAGGGTCCAGGTTAGGGTAGGTTTGAACTTAGTTTGTGGGAGTAAGTTTAGGGCTACTGTTAGTTTTCGGTTCATTGTTACGGTTGGAGATAGCGTCAGGGTCAGGTTAGGGTTGGGGTTGAGCTTCAGGTGTCCGCCTATTGTTAGGGTTAGGTCTATGATTTGATTTAGGCTTCAGGTTAGGTTAGGTTTGAACTTAGTTTGAGCGAGTCAGTTTAGGGCTACTGTTAATTTTTGGTTCAGTGTTATGGTTGGAGATAGCATCATGGTCAAGTTAGGGTTGGGTTTGAGATTCAGGTGTCCGCCTAGGGTTAGGGTTAGGTCTATGGTTTGAGTTGGGCTTCAGGTTAGGTTAGGTTTGAACTTAGTTTGAGGGAGTAAGTTTAGGCCTATTGTATTTTTTGGTTCAGTGTTACGGTTGAATTTAGCCTCAGGGTCAGGTAAGGGTTGGGGTCAAGCTTAAGGTGTCCGCCTAGGGTTAGGGTTAGGTCTATTGTTTGAGTTAGGCTTCAGGTTAGGTTAGGTTTGAACTTAGTTTGAGGGAGTAAGTTTAGGGCTACTGTTAGTTTTCGGTTAACTGTTACGGTTGGAGTTAGCGTGAGGGTCCGGTTAGGGTTGGGGTTGAGCTTAAGGTGTCCGCCTAGGGTTAGGGTTAGGTCTGTGGTTTGAGTTAGGCTTCAGGTTAGGTTAGGTTTGAACTTAGTTTGATGGAGTAAGTTTAGGGCTACTGTTAGTTTTCGGTTCAGTGTTACGGTTGGAGATAGCGTCAGGGTCAGGTTAGGGTTGGGGTTGAGCTTCAGGTGTCCGCCTAGGGTTAGGGTTAGATCTATGGTTTGAGTTAGGCTTCAGGTTAGGTTAGGTTTGAACTTAGTTTGAGGGATTAAGTTTAGGGCTACTGTTAGTTTTTGGTTCAGTGTTACGGTTGGAGTAAGCGTGAGGGTCATGTTAGGGTTGGGTTTGAACTTCAGGTGTCCGCCTAGGGTTAGGGTTAGGTCTATTGTTTGAGTTAGGCTTCAGGTTAGGTTAGGTTTGAACTTAGTTTGAGGGAGTAAGTTTAGGGCTACTGTTAGTTTTCGGTACAGTGTTACGGTTGGAGTTAGCGTGAGGGTCAGGTTAGGGTTGGGGTTGAGCTTAAGGTGTCCTCGTAGGGTTAGGGTTAGGTCTATGGTTTGAGTTAGGCTTCAGGTTAGGTTAGGTTTCAACTAAGTTTGAGGGAGTAAGTTTAGGGCTACTGTTAGTTTTCGGTTCAGTGTTACGTTTGGAGTTAGCGTCAGGGCCAGGTTAGGGTTGGGGTTGAGCTTAAGGTGTCCGCCTAGGGTTAGGGTTAGGTGTATGGTTTGATTTAGGCTTCAGGTTAGGTTAGGTTTGAAGTTAGTTTGAGGGAGTAAGTTTAGGGCTATTGTTAGTTTTCGGTTAACTGTTACAGTTGGAGTAAGCGTCAGGGTCAAGTTAGGGTGGGGGTTAAGCATAAGGTGTCCGCCTAGGGTTAGTGTTAGGTCTATGGTTTCATTTAGGCTTCAGGTTAGGTTAGGATTGAACTTAGTTTGAGGGAGTAAGTTTAGGGCTACTGTTAGTTTTCGGTTCAATGTTACGTTTGGAGTTAGCGTGAGGGTCCGGTTAGGGTTGGGGTTGAGCTTAAGGTGTCCGCCTAGGGTTAGGGTTAGGTCTGTGGTTTGAGTTAGGCTTCAGGTTAGGTTAGGTTTGAACTTAGTTTGAGGGAGTAAGTTTAGGGCTACTGTTAGTTTTCGGTTCAGTGTTACGGTTGGAGTTAGCGTGAGGGTCAGGTTAGGGTTGGGTTTGAACTTCAGGTGTCCGCCTAGGGTTAGGGTTAGGTGTATGGTTTGATTTAGGCTTCAGGTTAGGTAGGTTGGAACTTAGTTAGAGGCAGTAAGTTTAGGGCTACTGTTAGTTTTCGGGTAACTGTTACGGTTGGAGTTAGCGTCCGGGCCAGGTTAGGGTTGGGGTTGAGATTAAGGTGTCCGCCTAGGGTTAGGGTTGGGTCTGTGGTTTGAGTTAGGGTTCAGGTTAGGTTAGGTTTGAACTTAGTTTGAGGGGGTAAGTTTAGGGCTACTGTTAGTTTTCGGTTCAGTGTTACGGTTGGAGATAGCGTCAGGGTCAGGTTAGGGTTGGGGTTGAGCTTCGGGTATCAGCCTTGGGTTAGGGTTAGGTCTATGGTTTGAGTTAGGCTTCAGGTTAGGTTAGTTTTGAACTTAGTTTGAGGGAGTCAGTTTAGGTCTACTGTTAGTTTTCGGTTCAGTGTTACGGTTGGAGTAAGCGTCAGGGTCAGGTTAGGGTGGGGGTTAAGCATAAGGTGTCCGCCTAGGGTTAGGGTTAGGTCTATGGTTTCATTTAGGCTTCAGGTTAGGTTAGGATAGAACTTAGTTTGAGGGAGTAAGTCTGGGGCCACTGTTAGTTTTCGGTTCAGTTTTACGGTTCGATTTAGCCTCAGAGTCAGGTTAGGGTTGGGGTTAAGCTTAAGGTGTCCGCCTAGGGTTAGGATTAGGTCTATGGTTTGAGTTAGGCTTCAAATTAGGTTAGGTTTGAAGTTAGTTTGAGGGAGTAAGTTTAGGGCTACTTTTAGTTTTTGGGTAACTGTTACTGTTGGAGTTAGAGTCAGGGCCAGGTTAGGGTTGGGGTTGAGCTTAAGGTGTCCGCCTAGGGTTAGGGTTAGGTGTATGGTTTGATGTACGCTTCAGGTTAGGTTAGCTTTGAACTTAGTTTGAGGGAGTAAGTTTAGGGCTACTGTTAGTTTTCGTTTAACTGTTACGGTTGGAGTAAGCGTCAGGGTCAGGTTATGGTGGGGGTTAACCATAAGGTGTCCGCCTAGGGTTAGGGTTAGGTGTATGGTTTGATTTAGGCTTCAGGTTAGGTTAGGTGTGAACTTAGTTTGAGGGAGTAAGTTTAGGGCTATTGTTAGTTCTAGGTTCAGTATTATGGTTGGAGTTGGCGTCAGGGTCAGGTTAGGGTTGGGGTTAGCTTGAGGTGTCTGCCTAGGGTTAGGGTTAGGTCCATGGTTTGATTTAGGCTCCAGGTTAGGTTACATTTGAACTTAGTTTGAGTGAGTAAGTTTAGGGCTACTGTTAGTTTTCCGTTCAGTCTTACGGTTGGAGATAGCGTCAGGGACAGGCTAGGGTTGGAGTTGAGCTTAAGGTGTCCGTTTAGGGTGAGGGTTAGGTCTGTGGTTTGATTTAGGCTTCAGGTAAGGTTACGTTTGAACTTAGTTTGAGTGAGTAACTTTAGGGCTACTGTTAGTTTTCGGTTCAGTGTTACGATTGGAGAAAGCGTCAGGGTCAGGTTAGGGTTGGGGTTGAGCTTCAGGTGTCCGCCTATTGTGAGGGTTAGGTCTATGATTTGAGTTAGGCTTCAGGTTATGTTAGGTTTGAACTTAGTTTGAGGGAGTATGTTTAGGCCTATTGTATTTTTTGGTTCAGTGTTACGGTTGAATTTAGCCTCAGGGTCAGGTAAGGGTTGGGGTGAAGCTTAAGGTGTCCGCCTAGGGTTAGGGTTAGGTCTATTGTTTGAGTTAGGCTTCAGGTTAGGTTAGGTTTGAACTTAGTTTGAGGGAGTAAGTTTAGGGCTACTGTTAGTTTTTGGTTCAGTGTTACGTTTGGAGTTAGCGTGAGGGTCAGGTTAGGGTTGGGGTTGAGCTTAAGGTGTCCTCCTAGGGTTAGGGTTAGGTCTGTGGTTTGAGATAAGCTTCAGGTTAGGTTAGGTTTGAACTTAGTTTGAGGGAGTAAGTTTAGGGCTACTGTTAGTTTTCGGTTCAGTGTTACGGTTGTAGATAGCGTCAGGGTCAGGTTAGGGTTGGGGTTGAGCTTCAGGTGTCCGCCTTGGGTTAGGGTTAGGTCTATGTTTTGAGTTAGGCTTCAGGTTATGTTAGGTTTGAACTTAGTTTGAGGGAGTAAGTTTAGGGCTACTGTTAGTTTTCGGTTAAGTGTTACGGTTGGAGATAGCGTCAGGGTCTGGTTAGGCATGTGGTTGAGTTTCAGGTGTCCGCCTAGGGTTAGGGTTAGGTCTATGGTTTGAGTTAGACTTCAAGTTAGGTTAGGTTTGAAGTTAGTTTGAGGGAGTAAGTTTAGGGCTACTGTTAGTTTTCGGGTAACTGTTACTGTTGGAGTTAGCGTCAGGGACAGGTTAGGGTTGGGGTTGAGCTTAAGGTGTCCGCCTAGGGTTAGGGTTAGGTGTATGGTTTGATTTAGGCTTCAGGTTAGGTTAGGTTTGAAGTTAGTTTGAGGGAGTAAGTTTAGGGCTATTGTTAGTTTTCGGTTAACTGTTACAGTTGGAGTAAGCGTCAGGGTCAGGTTAGGGTGGGGGTTAAGCATAAGGTGTCCGCCTAGGGTTAGGGTTAGGTCTATGATTTGATTTAGGCTTCAGGTTAGGTTAGGTTTGAACTTAGTTTGAGGGAGTCAGTTTAGGGCTACTGTTAGTTTTCGGTTAACTGTTACGGTTGGAGTAAGCGTCAGGGTCAGGTTAGGTTTGGGGTTGAGCTTAAGGTGTCCGCCTAGGGTTAAGGTTAGGTGTATGGTTTGATTTAGGCTTCAGGTTAGGTTAGGTTTGAACTTAGTTTGAGGGAGTAAGTTTAGGGCTACTGTTAGTTTTCGTTTAACTGTTACGGTTGGAGTAAGCGTCAGGGTCAGGTTAGGGTGGGGGTTAAGCATAAGGTGTCCGCCTAGGGTTAGGGTTAGGTCTATGGTTTCATTTAGGCTTCAGGTTAGGTTAGGATTGAACTTAGTTTTAGGGAGTAAGTTTAGGGCCACTGTTAGTTTTCGGTTCAGTGTTACGGTTCGATTTAGCCTCAGGGTCAGGTTAGGTTTGGGGTTAAGCTTAAGGTGTCCGCCTAGGGTTAGGGTTTGGTCTATTGTTTGAGTTAGTCTTCAGGTTAGGTTAGGTATGAACTTAGTTTGAGGGAGTAAGTTTAGGGCTACTGTTAGTTTTCGGTTCAGTGTTACGGTTGGAGTTAGCGTGAGGGACAGGTTAGGGTTGTGGTTGTGCTTAAGGTGTACTCCTAGGGTTAGGGTTAGGTCTGTGGTTTGAGTTAGGCTTCAGGTTATGTTAGGTTTGAACTTAGTTTGAGGGAGTAAGTTTAGGGCTACTGTTAGTTTTCGGGTAACTGTTACTGTTGGAGTTAGCGTCATGGCCAGGTTAGGGTTGGGGTTGAGCTTAAGGTGTCCGCCTATGGTTAGGGTTAGGTGTATGGTTTCATTTAGGCTTCCGGTTAGGTTAGGTTGGAACTTAGTTTGAGGCAGTAAGTTTAGGGCTACTGTTAGTTTTCGGGTAACTGTTACGGTTGGAGTTAGCGTCAGGGCCAGGTTAGGGTTCGGGTTGAGCTTAAGGTGTCCGCCTAGTGTTAGGGTTAGGTCTGTGGTTTGAGTTAGGCTTCAGGTTAGGTTAGGTTTGAACTTAGTTTGGGGGAGTAAGTTTAGGGCTACTGTTAGTTTTTGGTTCAGTGTTACGGTTAGAGATAGCGTCAGGGTCAGGATAGGGTTGGGGTTGAGCTTCATGTGTCCGCCTAGGGTTTGGGTTAGGTCTATGGTTTGAGTTAGGCTCCAGGTTAGGTTAGGTTTGAACTTAGTTTGAGGGAGTAAGTTTAGGGCTACTGTTTGTTTTCGGTTCAGTGTTACGGTTGGAGATAGCGTCAGGGTCTGTTTAGGCTTGTGGTTGAGTTTCAGGTGTCCGCCTAGGGTTAGGGTTAGGTATATGGTTTGAGTTAGGCTTCAAGTTAGGTTAGGTTTGAAGTTAGTTTGAGGGAGTAAGTTTAGGGCTACCGTTAGTTTTCGGGTAACTGTTACTGTTGGAGTTAGCGTCAGGGCCATTTTTTGGTTGGGGTTGAGCTTAAGGTGTCCGCCTAGGGTTAGGGTTAGGTGTATGGTTTGATTTAGTCTTCAGGTTAGGATAGGTTGGAACTTAGTTTGAGCGAGTCAGTTTAGGGCTACTGTTAGTTTTCGGTTAACTGTTACGGTTGGAGTAAGCATCGGGGTCAGGTTAGGTTTGGCGTTGAGCTTAAGGTGTCCGCCTAGGGTTAGGGTTAGGTGTATGGTTTGATTTAGGCTTCAGGTTAGGTTAGGTTTGAACTTAATTTGAGGGAGTAAGTTTAGGGCTACTGTTAGTTTTTGGTTCAGTGTTACATTTGGAGTTAGCGTGAGTGTCTGGTTAGGGTTGGGGTTGAGCTTAAGGTGTCCACCTACGGTTAGGGTTAGGTCTGTGGTTTTGAGATAGGGTTCAGGTTAGGTTAGGTTTGAACTTAGTTTGAGGGAGTAAGTTTAGGGCTACTGTTAGTTTTCGGTACAGTGTTACGGTTGGAGATAGCGTCAGGGTCAGGTTAGGGTTGGGGTTGAGCTTAAGGTGTCCTCCTAGGGTTAGGGTTAGGTCTGTTCTTTGAGTGAGGCTTCAGGTTAGGTTAGGTTTGAACTTAGTTTGAGGGTGTAAGTTTAGGGCTACTGTTAGTTTACGGTTCAGTGTTACGGTTGGAGATAGCGCCAGGGTCAGGTTAGGGTTGTGATTGAGCTTCAGGTGTCCGCCTAGGTTTAGGGTTAGGTCTATGGTTTGAGTTAGGGTCCAGGTTTGGGTAGGTTTGAACTTAGTTTGAGGGAGTAAGTTTAGGGCTACTGTTAGTTTTCGGTTCAGTGTTACGGTTGGAGATAGCGTCAGGGTCTGGTTAGGGTTGTGGTTGAGTTTCAGGTGTCCGCCTAGGGTTAGGGTTAGGTCTATTGTTTGAGTTTGGCTTCAAGTTAGGTTAGGTTTGAAGTTAGTTTGAGGGAGTAAGTTTAGGGCTACTGTTAGTTTTCGGGTAACTGTTACTGTTGGAGTTAGCGTCAGGGCCAGGTTAGGGTTGGGGTTGAGCTTAAGGTGTCCGCCTAGGGTTAGGGTTAGGTCTATTGTTTGAGTAAGGCTTCAGGTTAGGTTAGGTTTGAACTTAGTTTGTGGGAGACAGTTTAGGGCTACTGTTAATTTTCGTTTTACTGTTTCTGTTGGAGTAAGCGTCAGGGTCAAGTTAGGGTGGGGGTTAAGCATAAGGTGTCCGCCTAGGGTTAGTGTTAGGTCTATGGTTTCATTTAGGCTTCAGGTTAGGTTAGGATTGAACTTAGTTTGAGGGAGTAAGTTTAGGGCTACTGTTAGTTTTCAGTTCAATGTTACGTTTGGAGTTAGCGTGAGGTTGCGGTTAGGGTTGGGGTTGAGCTTAAGGTGTCCGCCTAGGGTTAGGGTTAGGTCTGTGGTTTGAGTTAGGCTTCAGGTAGGGTTAGGTTTGAACTTTATTTGAGGGAGTAAGTTTAGGGCTACTGTTAGTTTTCGGTTCAGTGTTACGGTTGGAGTTAGCGTGAGGGTCAGGTTAGGGTTGGGTTTGAACTTCAGGTGTCCGCCTAGGTTTAGGGTTAGGTGTATGGTTTGATTTAGGCTTCAGGTTAGGTTAGGTTGGAACTTAGTTAGAGGCAGTAAGTTTAGGGCTACTGTTAGTTTTCGGGTAACTGTTACGGTTGGAGTTAGCGTCAGGGCCAGGTTAGGGTTGGGGTTGAGATTAAGGTGTCCGCCTAGGGTTAGGGTTGGGTCTGTGGTTTGAGTTAGGGTTCAGGTTAGGTTAGGTTTGAACTTAGTTTGAGGGGGTAAGTTTAGGGCTACTGTTAGTTTTCGGTTCAGTGTTACGGTTGGAGATAGCGTCAGGGTCAGGTTAGGGTTGGGGTTGAGCTTCGGGTATCAGCCTTGGGTTAGGGTTATGTCTATGGTTTGAGTTAGGCTTCAGGTTAGGTTAGGTTTGAACTTAGTTTGAGGGAGTAAGTTTAGGGCTACTGTTAGTTTTCGTTTAAGTGTTACGGTTGGAGTAAGCGTCAGGGTCAGGTTAGGGTGGGGGTTAAGCATAAGGTGTCCGCCTAGGGTTAGGGTTAGGTCTATGGTTTCATTTAGGCTTCAGGTTAGGTTAGGATAGAACTTAGTTTGAGGGAGTAAGTCTGGGGCCACTGTTAGTTTTCGGTTCAGTTTTACGGTTCGATTTAGCCTCAGGGTCAGGTTAGGTTTGGGTTTAAGCTTAAGGTGTCCGCCTAGGGTTAGGGTTAGGTCTATGGTTTGAGTTAGGCTTCAAATTAGGTTAGGTTTGAAGTTAGTTTGAGGGAGTAAGTTTAGGGCTACTGTTAGTTTTTGGGTAACTGTTACTGTTGGAGTTAGAGTGAGGGCCTGGTTAGGGTTGGGGTTGAGCTTAAGGTGTCCGCCTAGGGTTAGGGTTAGGTGTATGGTTTGATGTACGCTTCAGGTTAGGTTAGCTTTGAACTTAGTTTGAGGGAGTAAGTTTAGGGCTACTTTTAGTTTTCGTTTAACTGTTACGGTTGGAGTAAGCGTCAGGGTCGGGTTATGGTGGGGGTTAACCATAAGGTGTCCGCCTAGGTTTAGGGTTAGGTTTATGGTTTGATTTAGGCTTCAGGTTAGGTTAGGTGTGAACTTAGTTTGAGGGAGTAAGTTTAGGGCTATTGTTAGTTCTCGGTTCAGTATTATGGTTGGAGTTAGCGTCAGGGTCAGGTTAGGGTTGGGGTTAGCTTGAAGTGTCTGCCTACGGTTAGGGTTAGGTCCATGGTTTGATTTAGGCTCCAGGTTAGGTTACATTTGAACTTAATTTGAGTGAGTAAGTTTAGGGCTACTGTTAGTTTTCCGTTCAGTGTTACGGTTGGAGATAGCGTCAGGGTCAGGTTAGGGTTGGAGTTGAGCTTAAGGTGTCCGTTTAGGGTGAGGGTTAGGTCTGTGGTTTGATTTAGGCTTCAGGTTAGGTTACGTTTGAACTTAGTTTGAGTGAGTAACTTTAGGGCTACTGTTAGTTTTCGGTTCAGTGTTACGGTTGGAGATAGCGTCAGGGTCAGGTTAGGGTTGGGGTTGAGCTTCAGGTGTCCGCCTATTGTTAGGGTTAGGTCTATGATTTGAGTTAGGCTTCAGGTTATGTTAGGTTTGAACTTAGTTTGAGGGAGTAAGTTTAGGCCTATTGTATTTTTTTGTTCAGTGTTACGGTTGAATTTAGCCTCAGGGTCAGGTAAGGGTTGAGGTCAAGCTTAAGGTGTCCGCCTAGGGTTAGAGTTAGGTCTATTGTTTGAGTTAGGCTTCAGGTTAGGTTAGATTTGAACTTAGTTGGAGGGAGTAAATTTAGGGCTACTGTTAGTTTTCGTTTCAGTGTTACGGTTGGAGTTAGCGTGAGGGGCAGGTTAGGGTTGGGGTTGAGCTTAAGGTGTCCTCCTAGGATTAGGGTTAGGTCTGTGGTTTGAGTTAGGCTTCAGGTTAGGTTAGGTTTGAACTTAGTTTGTGGGAGTAAGTTTAGGGCTACTGTTAGTTTTCGGTTCAGTGTTACGGTTGGAGATAGCGTCAGGGTCAGGTTAGGGTTGGGGTTGAGCTTCAGGTGTCCGCCTAGAGTTAGGGTTAGGTCTATGGTTTGAGTTAGGCTTCAGGTTAGGTTAGGTTTGAACTTAGTTTTAGGGAGTAAGTTTAGGGCTACTGTTAGTTTTCGGTTCAGTGTTACGGTTGGAGTTAGCGTGAGGGTCAGGTTAGGGTTGGGTTTGAACTTCAGGTGTCCGCCTAGGGTTAGGGTTAGGTGTATGGTGTGATTTAGGCTTCAGGTTAGGTTAGGTTTGAACTTACTTTGAGGCAGTAAGTTTAGGGCTACGGTTAGTTTTCGGGTAACTGTTACGGTTGGAGTTAGCGGCAGGGCCAGGTTAGGGTTGAGGTTGAGCTTAAGGTGTCCGCATAGGGTTAGGGTTAGGTGTATGCTTCTATTTAGGCTCCAGGTTAGGTTATGTTTGAACTTAGTTTGAGGGAGTAAGTTTAGGGCTACTGTTAGTTTTCGGTTAACAGTTACAGTTGGAGTAAGCGTCAGGGTCAGGGTAGGTTGGGGTTTAAGCATAGGGTGTCCGCCTAGGGTTAGGCTTAGGTCTATGATTTTATTTAGGCTTCAGGTTAGGTTAGGTTTGAACTTAGTTTGAGGGAGTAAGTTTAGGGCTACTGTTAGTTTTCAGTTCCGTGTTACGGTTGGATTTAGCCTGAGGGTCAGGTTAGTGTTGGGGTTAAGATTAAGGTGTCCGCCTAGGGTTAGGGTTAGGTCTATTGTTTGAGTTAGGCTTCAAGTTATGTTAGGTTTGAACTTAGTTTGAGGGAGTAAGTTTAGGGCTACTGTTAGTTTTTGGTTCAGTGTTACGTTTGGAGTTAGCATTAGGGTCCGGTTAGTGTTGGGGTTGAGCTTAAGGTGTCCGACTAGGGTTAGGGTTAGGTCTGTGGTATGAGTTAGGCATCAGGTTAGTTTAGGTTTGAACTTAGTTTGAGGGATTAAGTTTAGGGATACTGTTAGTTTTCGGTTCAGTGTTACGGTTGGAGTTAGCGTCAGGGTCAGGTTAGGGTTGTGGTTGAGCTTAAGATGTTCGCCTAGGGTTAGTGTTAGGTCTATGGTTTGAGTTAGGCTTCAGGTTAGGTTAGGTTTGAACTTAGTTTGAGGAAGTAAGTTTATGGCTACTGTTAGTTTTCGGTTCAGTGTTACGGTTGGAGTTAGCGTGAGGGTCACGTTAGGGTTGGGGTTGAGCTTAAGGTGTCCGCCTAGGGTTAGGGTTAGGTGTATGGTTAGATTTAGGCATCAGGTTAGGTTAGGTTTGAACTTAGTTTGAGGGAGTAAGTTTAGGGCGACTCTTAGTTTTCGGGTAACTGCTAATGTTGGAGTTAGCGTCAGGGCCAGGTTAGGTTTGGGGATGAGCTTAAGGTGTCCGCCTAGGGTTAGGGTTAGGTGTATGGATTGATTTAGGCTTCAGGTTAGGATAGGTTTGAACTTAGTTTGAGGGAGTAAGTTTAGGGCTACTGTTAGTTTTCGTTCAACTGTTACGGTTGGAGTAAGCGTCAGGGTCAGGTTAGGGTGGGGGTTAACCATAAGGTGTCCGCCTATCGTTAGGGTTAGGTCTATGGTTTCATTTAGGCTTCAGGTTACGTTAGGATTGAACTTAATTTGAGGGAGTAAGTTTAGGGCTACTGTTAGTTTTCGGTTCAGTGTTACGGTTGGATTTAGCCTCAGGGTCAGGATAGGTTTGGGGTTAAGCTTAAGGTGTCCGCCTAGGGTTAGGGTTAAGTCTATTGTTTGAGTTAGGCTTCAGGTTAGGTTAAGTTTGAACTTAGTTTGAGGGAGTAAGTTTAGGGCTACTGTTAATTTTCGGTTCAGTGTTACGGTTGGAGTTAGCGTGAGGGTCAGGTTAGGGTTGGGGTTGAACTTAAGGTGTCCGCCTACGGTTAGGGTTAGGTCTGTGGTTTGAGTTAGGCTTCAGGTTAGGTTAGGTTTGAACTTAGTTTGAGGGAGTAAGTTTAGGGCTACTGTTAGTTTTCGGTTCAGTGTTACGGTTGGATTTAGCCTCAGGGTCAGGATAGGTTTGGGGTTAAGCTTAAGGTGTCCGCCTAGGGTTAGGGTTAGGTCTATTGTTTGAGTTAGGCTTCAGGTTAGGTTAAGTTTGAACTTAGTTTGAGGGAGTAAGTTTAGGGCGACTCTTAGTTTTCGGGTAACTGCTAATGTTGGAGTTAGCGTCAGGGCCAGGTTAGGTTTGGGGATGAGCTTAAGGTGTCCGCCTAGGGTTAGGGTTAGGTGTATGGATTGATTTAGGCTTCAGGTTAGGTTAGGTTTGAACTTAGATTGAGGGAGTAAGTTTAGGGCTACTGTTAGTTTTTGGGTAACTGTTACGGTTGGAGTTAGCGGAAGGGCCAGGTTATGTTTGGGGTTGAGATTAAGGTGTCCGCCTAGAGTTACGGTTAGGTGTATTGTTTGATTTAGGCTTCTGGTTAGGTTATGTTTGAACTTAGTTTGAGGGCGTATGTTTAGGGCTGCTGCTAGTTTTCGGTTAATTGTTATGGTTGGAGTAAGCGTCAAGGTCAGGTTAGGTTTGGGGTTGAGCTTAAGGTGTCCGCCTAGGGTTAGGGTTAGGTGTATGGTTTGATTTAGGCTTCAGGTTAGGTTAGTTTTGAACTTAGTTTGAGGGAGTCAGTTTAGGTCTACTGTTAGTTTTCGGTTCAGTGTTACGGTTGGATTTAGTCACAGGGTCAGGTTAGGGTTGGGGTTAAGCTTAAGGTGTCCGCCTAGGGTTAGGGTTAGGTCTATGATTTGATTTAGGCTTCACGTTAGGTTAGGTTTGAACTTAGTTTGAGGGAGTCAGTTTAGGGCTACTGTTAGTTTTCGGTTAACTGTTACGGTTGGAGTAAGCGTCAGGGTCAGGTTAGGTTTGGGGTTGAGCTTAAGGTGTCCGCCTAGGGTTAGGGTTAGGTGTATGGTTTGATTTAGGCTTCAGGTTAGGTTAGGTTTGAACTTAGTTTGAGGGAGTAAGTTTAGGGCTATTGTTAGTTTTCGGTTAACTGTTACAGTTGGAGTAAGCGTCAGGGTCAGGTTAGGGTGGGGGTTAAGCATAAGGTGTCCGCCTAGGGTTAGGGTTATGTATATTGTTTGAGTTAGTTTTCAGTTTAGGTTAGGTTTGAACTTAGTTTGAGGGAGTAAGTTTAGGGCTACTGTTAGTTTTCGGTTTAGTGTTACGGTTGGAGTTAGCGTGAGGGTCAGTTTAGGGTTGGGGTTGAGCTTAAGGTGTCCTCCTAGGGTTAGGGTTAGGTCTGTGGTTTGAGTTAGGCTTCAGGTTAGGTTAGGTTTGAACTTAGTTTGAGGGAGTAAGTTTAGGGCTTCTGTTAGTTTTCGGGTAACTGTTACTGTTGGAGATAGCGTCAGGGCCAGGTTAGGGTTGGAGTTGAGATTAAGGTGTCCGTTTAGGGTGAGGGTTAGGTCTGTGGTTTGATTTAGGATTCACGTTAGGTTACTTTCGAACTTAGTTTGAGTGAGTAAGTTTAGGTCTACTGTTAGTTTTCGGTTCAGTGTTACGGTTGGAGATAGCGTCAGGGTCAGGTTAGGGTTGCGGTTGAGCTTCAGGTGTCCGCCTATTGTTAGGGTTAGGTCTATGATTTGATTTAGGATTCAGGTTAGGTTAGGTTTGAACTTAGTTTGAGGGAGTCAGTTTAGGCCTACTGTTAGTTTTCGGTTCAGTGTTACGGTTGGATTTAGCCTGAGGGTCAGGTTAGGGTTGGGGTTAAGATTAAGGTGTCCGCCTAGGGTTAGGGTTAGGTGTATTGTTTGAGTTAGGCTTCAGGTTAGGTTAGGTTTGAACTTAGTATGAGGGAGTAAGTTTAGGGCTACTGTTAGTTTTTGGTTCAGTGTTACGTTTGGAGTTAGCGTGAGGGTGCGGTTAGGGTTGGGGTTGAGCTTAAGGTGTCCGCCTAGGGTTAGGGTTAGGTCTGTGGTATGAGTTAGGCATCAGGTTAGTTTAGGTTTGAACTTAGTTTGAGGGAGTAAGTTTAGGGATAATGTTAGTTTTCGGTTCAGTGTTACGGTTGGAGATAGCGTCAGGGTCAGGTTAGGGTTGTGGTTGAGCTTTAGGTGTTCGCCTAGGGTTAGGGTTAGGTCTATGGTTTGAGTTAGGCTTCAGGTTAGGTTAGGTTTGAACTTAGTTTGAGGGAGTAAGTTTATGGCTACTCTTAATTTTCAGTTCAGTGTTACGGTTGGAGTTAGCGTGAGGGTCACGTTAGGGTTGGGGTTGAGCTTAAGGTGTCCGCCTAGGGTTAGGGTTAGGTGTATGGTTAGATTTAGGCGTCAGGTTAGGTTAGGTTTGAACTTAGTTTGAGGGAGTAAGTTTAGGGCTACTCTTAGTTTTCGGGTAACTGTTACGGTTGGAGTAAGCGTCAGGGTCAGGTTAGGGTGGGGGTTAACCATAAGATGTCCGTCTATGGTTAGGGTTAGGTCTATGTTTTCATTTAGGCTTCAGGTTAGGTTAGGATTGAACTTAATTTGAGGGAGTAAGTTTAGGGCTACTGTTAGTTTTCGGTTCAGTGTTACGGTTGGATTTAGCCTCAGGGTCAGGATAGGGTTGGGGTTAAGCTTAAGGTGTCCGCCTACGGTTAGGGTTAGGTCTGTGGTTTGATTTAGGCTTCAGGTTAGGTTAGGTTTGAACTTAGTTTGAGGGAGTAAGTTTAGGGCTACTGTTAGTTTTCATTTAACTGTTACGGTTGGAGTAAGCGTCAGGGTCAGGTTATGGGGGGGTTAACCATAAGGTGTCCGCCTAGGGTTAGGGTTAGGTCTATGGTTTCATTGAGGCTTCAGGTTAGGTTAGGATTGAACTTAGTTTGAGGGAGTAAGTTTAGGACTACTCTTAGTTTTCGGTTCAGTGATATGCTTGGAGTTAGCGTGGAGGTCAGGTTAGGGTTGGGGTTGAGCTTAAGGTGTCTGACTAGGGTTAGGGTTAGGTGTACGGTTTAATTTAGGCTTCAGGTTAGTTTAGGTTTGAAGTTAGTTTGAGTTTGTAAGTTTAGGGCTACTGTTAGTTTTCGGTTTAGTGTTATGGTTGGAGTTAGCGTGAGGGTCAGGTTAGGGTTGGGGATAAACTTAAAGTGTCCGTCTAGGGTTAGGGTTAGGTCTTTGATTTGAGTTAGGCTTCAGGTTAGGTTAGGTTTGAACTTAGTTTGAGGGAATAAGTTTAGGGCTACTGTTAGTTTTTGGTTCAGTGTTACGGTTGTAGATAGCGTCAGGGTCAGGTTAGGGTTGGGGTTGAGCTTAAGGTGTCCGCCTAGGGTTAGGGTTAGGTTTATGGTTTCAGTTAGGCTTCTGGTTAGATTAGGTTTGAAGTTAGTTTGAGGGTGTAAGTTCAGGGCTATTGTTAGTTTTCGGTTAACTGTTACAGTTGGAGTAAGCGTCAGGGTCAGGTTAGGGTGGGGGTTAAGAATAAGTATTCCGCCTAGGGTTAGGGTTAGGTCTATGATTTGATTTAGGCTTCAGGTTAGGTTAGGTTTGAACTTAGTTTGAGGGGTCAGTTTAGGGCTACTGTTAATTTTCGGTTCAGTGTTACGGTTGGAGATAGCGTCAGGGTCTGGTTAGGGTTGTGGTTGAGTTTCAGGTGTCCGCCTAGGGTTAGGGTTAGGTCTATGGTTTGAGTTAGGCTTCAAATTAGGTTAGGTTTGAAGTTAGTTTGAGGGAGTAAGTTTAGGGCTAGTGTTAGTTTTTGGGTAACTGTTACTGTTGGAGTTAGCGTCAGGGCCAGGTTAGGGTTGGGGTTGAGCTTAAGGTGCCCGCCTAGGGTTAGGGTTAGGTGTATGGTTTGATTTACGCTTCAGGTTAGGTTAGGATTGAACGTAGTTTGAGGGAGTAAGTTTAGGGCTACTGTTAGTTTTCGGTTCAATGCTACGTTTGGAGTTAGCGTGAGGGTCCGGTTAGGGTTGGGGTTGAGCTTCAGGTGTCCGCCTAGGGTTAGGGTTAGGTCTATGGTTTGAGTTAGGGTCCAGGTTAGGGTAGGTTTGAACTTAGTTTGAGGGAGTAAGTTTAGGGCTACTGTTAGTTTTCGGTTCAGTGTTACGTTTAGAGATAGCGTCAGGGTCTGGTTAGGGATGTGGTTGAGTTTCAGGTGTCCGCCTAGGGTTAGGGTTAGGTCTATGGTTTGAGTTAGGCTTCAAGTTAGGTTAGGTTTGAAGTTAGTTTGAGGGAGTAAGTTTAGGGCTACTGTTAGTTTTCGGGTAACTGTTACTGTTGGAGTTAGCGTCAGGGCCTGGTTAGGGTTGGGGTTGAGCTTAAGGTGTCCGCCTAGGGTTAGGGTTAGGTCTATTGTTTGAGTTAGGCTTCAGGTTAGGTTAGGTTTGAACATAGTTTGTGGGAGACAGTTTAGTGCTACTGTTAGTTTTCGTTTAACTGTTACGGTTGGGGTAAGCGTCAGGGTCAAGTTAGGGTGGGGGTTAAGCATAAGGTGTCCGCCTAGGGTTAGGGTTAGGTCTATGGTTTCATTTAGGCTTCAGGTTAGGTTAGGATTGAACTTAGTTTGAGGGAGTAAGTTTAGGGCTACTGTTAGTTTTTGGTTCAGTGTTACGGTTGGAGTTAGCGTGAGGGTCAGGTTAGGGTTGGGTTTGAACTTCAGGTGTCCGCCTAGGGTTAGGGTTAGGTGTATGGTTTGATTTACGCTTCAGGTTAGGTTAGGTTTGAACTTAGTTTGAGGGAGTAAGTTTAGGGCTACTGTTAGTTTTCGGTTAACTGTTACATTTGGAGTAAGCGTCAGGGTCAGGTTAGGTTTGGGGTTGAGTTTCAGGTGTCCGCCTAGGGTTAGGGTTAGGTCTATGGTTTGAGTTAGGCTTCAGATTAGGTTAGGTTTGAACTTAGTTTGAGGGAGTAAGTTTAGGGCTACTGTTAGTTTTCGGTTCAGTGTTACGGTTGGAGATAGCGTCAGGGTCAGGTTAGGGTTGGGGTTGAGCTTGAGGTGTCCGCCTAGGGTTAGGGCTAGGTCTATGGTTTGAGATAGGCTTCAGGTTAGGTTAGATTTGAACTTAGTTTTAGGGAGTAAGTTTAGGGCTACTGTTAATTTTAGGATCAGTGTTACGGTTGGAGTTAGTGTGAGGGTCAGGTTAGGGTTGGGTTTGAGCTTCAGGTGTCCGCCTAGGGTTAGGGTTAGGTGTATGGTTTGATTTAGACTTCAGGTTAGGTTAGGTTTGAACTTAGTTTGAGGGAGTAAGTTTAGGGCTACTGGTAGTTTTCGGGTAACTGTTACGGTTGGAGTTAGCGTCACGGCCAGGTTAGGGTTGGGGTTGAGCTTAAGGTGTCCACCTAGGGTTAGGGTTAGGTGTATGGTTTGATTTAGGCTTCAGGTTAGGTTATGTTTGAACTTAGTTTGAGGGAGTAAGTTTAGGGCTACTGTTAGTTTTCGGTTAACTGTTATAGTTGGAGTAAGCGTCAGGGTCAGGTTAGGTTTGGGGTTGAAGTTAAGGTGTCCGCCTAGGGTTAGGGATAGGTGTATGGTTTGATTTAGGCTTCAGGTTAGGTTAGGTGTGAAATTAGTTTGAGGGAGTAAGTTTGGGGCTATTGTTAGTTTTCGGTTCAGTATTATGGTTCGAGTTAGTGTCAGGGTCAGGTTAGGGTTGGGGTTAGCTTGAGGTGTCTGCCTAGGGTTAGGGTTAGGTCCATGGTTTGATTTAGGCTCCAGGTTAGGTTACGTTTGAACTTAGTTTGAGTGAGTAAGTTTAGGGCTACTGTTAGTTTTCGGTTCAGTGTTACGGTTGGAGATAGCGTCAGGGTCAGGTTAGGGTTGGAGTTGAGCTTAAGGTGTCCGCCTAGGGTGAGGGTTAGGTCTGTGGTTGGATTTAGGCTTCAGGTTAGGTTACCTTTGAACTTAGTTTGAGTGAGTAAGTATAGGGCTACTGTTAGTTTTCGGTTCAGTGTTACGGTTGGAGATAGCGTCAGGGTCAGGTGAGGGTTGGGGATGAGCTTCAGGTGTCCGCCTATTGTTAGCGTTAGGTCTATGATTTGAGTTAGGCTTCAGCTTATGTTAGGTTTGAACTTAATTTGAGGGAGTAAGTTTAGGCCTATTGTATTTTTTGGTTCAGTGTTACGGTTGAATTTAGCCTCAGGGTCAGGTAAGGGTTGGGGTCAAGCTTAAGGTGTCCACCTAGGGTTAGGGTTAGGTCTGTGGTTTGAGATAGGGTTCAGGTTAGGATAGGTTTGAACTTAGTTTGAGAGAGTAAGTTTAGGACTACTGTTAGTTTTCGGTTCAGTGTTGCGGTTGGAGATAGCGTCAGGGTCAGGTTAGGGTTGGGGTTGAGCTTCAGGTGTCCGCCTATTCTTAGGGTTAGGTCTATGATTTGATTTAGGCTTCAGGTTAGGTTAGGTTTGAACTTAGTTTGAGCGAGTAAGTTTAGGGCTACTGTTAGTTTTTGGTTCAGTGTTATGGTTGGAGATAGCGTCATGGTCAAGTTAGGGTTGGGTTTGAGATTCAGGTGTCCGCCTAGGGTTAGGGTTAGGTCTATGGTTTGAGTTAGGCTTCAGGTTACGTTAGGTTTGAACTTAGTTTGAGGGAGTAAGTTTAGGGCTACTGTTAGTTTTCGGTTCAGTGTTTCGGTTGGAGATAGCGTGAGGGTCAGGTTAGGGTTGGGGTTAAGCATAAGGTGTCCGCCTAGGGTTAGGGTTAGGTCTATGGTTTCATTTAGGCTTCAGGTTAGGTTAGGATTGAACTTAGTTTGAGGGAGTAACTTTAGGACTACTCTTAGTTTTCGGTTCATTGATATGGTTGGAGTTAGCCTGGAGGTCAGGTTAGGGTTGGGGTCAAGCTTAAGGTGTCCGACTAGGGTTAGGGTTAGGTCTATTGTTTGAGTTAGGCTTCAGGTTAGGTTAGGTTTGAACTTAGTTTGAGGGAGTAAGTTTAGGGCTACTGTTAGTTTTCGGTACAGTGTTACGGTTGGAGTTAGCGTGAGGGTCAGGTTAGGGTTGGGGTTGAGCTTAAGGTGTCCTCCTAGGGTTAGGTTTAGGTCTGTGGTTTGAGTGAGGCTTCAGGTTAGGTTAGGTTTGAACTTAGTTTGAGGGAGTAAGTTTAGGGCTACTGTTATTTTCGGTTCAGTGTTACGGTTTGAGATAGCGTCAGGGTCAGGTTAGGGTGGGGGTTAAGCATAAGGTGTCCGCCTAGGGATAGGGTTAGGTCTATGGTTTCATTTAGACTTCAGGTTAGGTTAGGATTGAACGTAGTTTGAGGGAGTAAGTTTAGGGCTACTGTTAGTTTTCGGTTCAATGCTACGTTTGGAGTTAGCGTGAGGGTCCGGTTAGGGTTGGGGTTGAGCTTAAGGTGTCCGCCTAGGGTTAGGGTTAGGTCTGTGGTTTGAGTTAGGCTTCAGGTTAGGTTAGATTTTCACTTAGTTTTAGGGAGTAAGTTTAGGGCTACTGTTAATTTTAGAATCAGTGTTATGGTTGGAGATAGCGTGAGGGTCAGGTTAGTGTTGGGTTTGAGCTTCAGGTGTCCGCCTAGGGTTAGGTTTAGGTGTATGGTTTGATTTAGGCTTCAGGTTAGGTTAGGTTTGAACTTAGTTTGAGGGAGTAAGTTTAGGGGTACTGGTAGTTTTCGGGTAACTGTTACGGTTGGAGTTAGCGTCACGGCCAGGTTCGGGTTGGGGTTGAGCTTAAGGTGTCCACCTAGGGTTAGGGTTAGGTGTATGGTTTGATTTAGGCTTCAGGTTAGGTTATGTTTGAACTTAGTTTGAGGGAGTAAGTTTAGGGCTACTGTTAGTTTTCGTTTAACTGTTACAGTTGGAGTAAGCGTCAGGGTCAGGATAGGTTTGGGGTTGAAGTTAAGGTGTTCGCCTAGGGTTAGGGTTAGGTGTATGGTTTGATTTAGGCTTGAGGTTAGGTTAGGTGTGAACTTAGTTTGAGGGAGTAAGTTTAGGGCTCTTGTTAGTTTTCGGTTCAGTATTATGGTTGGATTTAGCGTCAGGGTCAGGTTAGGTTTGGGGTTAGCTTGAGGTGTCTGCCTAGGGTTAGGGTTAGGTCCATGGTTTGATTTAGGCTCCAGGTTAGGTTACGTTTGAACTTAGTTTGAGTGTGTAAGTTTAGGGCTACTGTTAGTTTTCGGTTCAGTGTTACGGTTGGAGATAGCGTCAGGGTCAGGTTAGGGTTGGGGTTGAGCTTCAGGTGTCCGCCTAGAGTTAGGGTTAGGTCTATGGTTTGAGTTAGGCTTCAGGTTAGGTTAGGTTTGAACTTAGTTTGAGAGAGGAAGTTTAGGGCTACTGTTAGTATTCGGTCCAGTGTTACAGTTGGAGTTAGCGTGAGGGTCAGGTTAGGGTTCGGGTTGAGCTTAAGGTGTCCGCCTAGGGTTAGGGTTAGGTTTATGGTTTGATTTAGGCTTCTGGTTAGGTTAGGTTTGAACTTAGATTGAGGGAGTAAGTTTAGGGCTACTGTTAGTTTTGGGGTAACTGTTACGGTTGGAGTTAGCGTTAGGGCCAGGTTATGTTTCGGGTTGAGCTTAAGGTGTCCGCCTAGAGTTACGGTTAGGTGTATGGTTTTATTTAGGCTTCAGGTTAGGTTATGTTTGAACTTAGTTTGAGGGCGTATGTTTAGGACTACTGTTAGTTTTCGGTTAACTGTTATGGTTGGAGTAAGCGTCAGGGTCAGGTTAGGTTTGGGGTTGAGATTAAGGTGTCCGCCTAGGGTTAGGGTTAGGTTTATGGTTTGATTTAGGCTTCAGGTTAGGTTAGGTTTGAAGTTAGTTTGAGGGAGTAAGTTTACGGCTACTGTTACTTTTCGGTTAACTGTTACAGTTGGAGTAAGCGTCAAGGTCAGGGTAGGGTGGGGTTTAAGCATGAGGTGTCCGCCTAGGGTTAGGGTTAGATCTATGATTTGATTTAGGCTTCAGGTTAGGTTAGGTTTGAACTTAGTTTGAGGGAGTCAGTTTAGGTCTACTGTTATTTTTCGGTTCAGTGTTACGGTTGGATTTAGCCTCAGGGTCAGGTTAGGGTTGGGGTTAAGCTTAAGGTGTCCGCCGAGGGTTAGGGTTAGGTCTATGGTTTGAGTTAGGCTTCAAGTTAGGTTAGGTTTGAAGTTAGTTTGAGGGAGTAAGTTTAGGGCTACTGTTAGTTTTCGGGTAACTGTTACTGTTGGAGTTAGCGTCAGGGCCAGGTTAGGGTTGGGGTTGAGCTTAAGGTGTCCGCCTAGGGTTAGGGTTAGGTGTATGGTTTGATTTAGGCTTCAGGGTAGGTTAGGTTTGAACTTATTTTGAGGGAGTAAGTTTAGGGCTACTGTTAATTTTAGGATCAGTGTTACGGTTGGAGTTAGCGTGAGGGTCAGGTTAGGGTTGGGTTTGAGATTCAGGTGTCCGCCTAGGGTTTGGGTTAGGTGTATGGTTTGATTTAGGCTTCAGGTTAGGTTAGGTGTGAACTTAGTTTGAGGGAGTAAGTTTAGGGCTATTGTTAGTTTTCGGTTCAGTATTATGTTTTGAGTTAGCGTCAGGGTCAGGTTAGGTTTGGGGTTAGCTTGAGGTGTCCGCCTAGGGTTAGGGTTAGGTGTATGGTTTGATTTAGGCTTCAGGTTAGGTTAGGTTTGAACTTAGTTTGAGGGAGTAAGTTTAGGGCTACTGTTAGTTTTCGTTTAACTGTTACGGTTGGAGTAAGCGTCAGGGTCAGGTTAGGGTGGGGGTTAAGCATAAGGTGTCCGCCTAGGGTTAGGGTTAGGTCTATGGTTTCATTTAGGCTTCAGGTTAGGTTAAGATTGAACTTAGTTTGAGGGAGTAAGTTTAGGGCTACTGTTAGTTTTCGGTTCAATGTTACGTTTGGAGTTAGCGTGACGGTCCGGTTAGGGTTGGGGTTGAGCTTAAGGTGTCTGCCTAGGGTTAGGGTTAGGTCTGTGGTTTGAGTTAGGCTTCAGGTTAGGTTAGGTTTGAACTTAGTTTGAGGGAATAAGTTTAGGGCTACTGTTAGTTTTTTGTTAACTGTTACGGTTGGAGTAAGCGTCAGGGTCAGGTTAGGGTTGGGGTCAAGCTTAAGGTGTCTGCCTAGGGTTAGGGTTAGGCCTATTGTTTGAGTTAGTCTTCAGGTTAGGTTAGGTTTGAACTTAGTTTGAGGGAGTAATTTTAGGGCTACTGTTAATTTTCGGTTCAGTGTTATGGTTGGAGATAGCGTCAGGGTCAGGTTAGGGTTGGGGTTGTGCTTAAGGTGTCCTCCTAGGGTTAGGGTTAGGTCTGTGGTTAGAGTTAGGCTTCAGGTTAGGTTAGGTTTGAACTTAGTTTGAGGGAGTAAGTTTAGGGCTACTGTTAGTTTTCGGGTAACTGTTACTGTTGGAGTTACCGTCATGGCCAGGTTAGGGTTGGGGTTGAGCTTAAGGTGTCCGCCTAGGGTTAGGGTTAGGTGTATGGTTTCATTTAGGCTTCAGGTTAGGTTAGGTTGGAACTTAGTTTGAGGCAGTAAGTTTAGGGCTACTGTTAATTTTCGGGTAACTGTTACGGTTGGAGTTAGCGTCAGGGCCAGGTTAGGGTTGGGGTTGAGCTTAAGGTGTCCGCCTAGTGTTAGGGTTAGGTCTGTGGTTTGAGTTAGGCTTCAGGTTAGGTTAGGTTTGAACTTAGTTTGAGGGAGTAAGTTTAGGGCTACTGTTAGTTTTCGGTTCAGTGTTACGGTTGGAGATAGGGTCAGGGTCAGGTTAGGGTTCGGGTTGAGCTTCAGGTGACCCCCTAGGGTTAGGGTTAGGTCTATGGTTTGGGTTAGGCTCCAGGTTAAGTTAGGTTTGAACTTAGTTTGAGGGAGTAAGTTTAGGGCTACTGTTAGTTTTCGGTTCAGTGTTACGGTTGGAGTTAGCGTGAGGGTCAGGTTAGGGTTGGGGTTGAGCTTAAGGTGTCCTCCTAGGGTTAGGGTTAGGTCTGGGGTTTGAGTTAGGCTCCAGGTTAGGTTAGGTTTGAACTTAGTTTGAGGGAGTAAGTTTAGGGCTACTGTTAGTTTTCGGTTCAGTGTTACGGTTGGGGTAAGCGTCAGGGTCAGGTTAGGGTGGGGGTTAAGCATAAGGTGTCCGCCTAGGGTTAGGGTTAGGTCTATGGTTTCATTTAGGCTTCAGGTTAGGTTAAGATTGAACTTAGTTTGAGGGAGTAAGTTTAGGGCTACTGTTAGTTTTCGGTTCAATGTTACGTTTGGAGTTAGCGTGACGCTCCGGTTAGGGTTGGGGTTGAGCTTAAGGTGTCTGCCTAGGGTTAGGGTTAGGTCTGTGGTTTGAGTTAGGCTTCAGGTTAGGTTAGGTTTGAACTTAGTTTGAGGGAGTAAGTTTAGGGCTACTGTTAGTTTTTTGTTAACTGTTACGGTTGGAGTAAGCGTCAGGGTCAGGTTAGGGTTGGGGTCAAGCTTAAGGTGTCCGCCTAGGGTTAGGGTTAGGCCTATTGTTTGAGTTAGTCTTCAGGTTAGGTTAGGTTTGAACTTAGTTTGAGGGAGTAATTTTAGGGCTACTGTTAGTTTTCGGTTCAGTGTTATGGTTGGAGATAGCGTCAGGGTCAGGTTAGGGTTGGGGTTGTGCTTAAGGTGTCCTCCTAGGGTTAGGGTTAGGTCTGTGGTTAGAGTTAGGCTTCAGGTTAGGTTAGGTTTGAACTTAGTTTGAGGGAGTAAGTTTAGGGCTACTGTTAGTTTTCGGGTAACTGTTACTGTTGGAGTTACCGTCCTGGCCAGGTTAGGGTTGGGGTTGAGCTTAAGGTGTCCGCCTAGGGTTAGGGTTAGGTGTATGGTTTCATTTAGGCTTCAGGTTAGGTTAGGTTGGAACTTAGTTTGAGGCAGTAAGTTTAGGGCTACTGTTAGTTTTCGGGTAACTGTTACGGTTGGAGTTAGCGTCAGGGCCAGGTTAGGGTTGGGGTTGAGCTTAAGGTGTCCGCCTAGTGTTAGGGTTAGGTCTGTGGTTTGAGTTAGGCTTCAGGTTAGGTTAGGTTTGAACTTAGTTTGAGGGAGTCAGTTTAGGGCTACTGTTAGTTTTCATTTAACTATTACGGTTGGAGTAAGCGTCAGGGTCAGGTTAGGGTGGGGGTTAAGCATAAGGTGTCCGCCTAGGGTTAGGGTTAGGTCTATGGTTTCATTTAGGCTTCAGGTTAGGTTAGGATTGAACTTAGTTTGAGGGAGTAAGTTTAGGGCTACTGTTAGTTTTCGGTTCAATGTTACGTTTGGAGTTAGCGTGAGGGTCCGGTTAGGGTTGGGGTTGAGCTTAAGGTGTTCGCCTAGGGTTAGGGTTAGGTCTGTGCTTTGAGTTAGGCTTCAGATTGGTTAGGTTTGAACTTAGTTTGAGGGAGTAAGTTTAGGGCTACTGTTAGTTTTCGGTTAACAGTTACGGTTGGAGTAAGCGTCAGGGTCAGGTTACGGTTGGGGTCAAGCTTAAGGTGTCCGCGTAGGGTTAGGGTTAGGCCTATTGTTTGAGTTAGTCTTCAGGTTAGGTTAGGTTTGAACTTAGTTTGAGGGAGTAAGTTTAGGGCTACTGTTAGTTTTCGGTTCAGTGTTACGGTTGGAGTTAGCCTGAGGGTCAGATTAGGGTTGGGGTTGTGCTTAAGGTGTCCTCCTAGGGTTAGGGTTAGGTCTGTGGTTAGAGTTAGGCTTCAGGTTAGGTTAGGTTTGAACTTAGTTTGAGGGAGTAAGTTTAGGGCTACTGTTAGTTTTCGAGTAACTGTTACTGTTGGAGTTACCGTCATGGCCAGGTTAGGGTTGGGGTTGAGGTTAAGGTTTCCGCCTAGGGTTAGGGTTAGGTGTATGTTTTCATTTAGGCTTCAGGTTATGTTAGGTTGGAACTTAGTTTGAGGCAGTAAGTTTAGGGCTACTGTTAGTTTTCGGGTAACTGTTACGGTTGGAGTTAGCGTCAGGGCCAGGTTAGGGTTGGGGTGAGCTTAAGGTGTCCGCCTAGTGTTAGGGTTAGGTCTGTGGTTTGAGTTAGGCTTCAGGTTAGGTTAGGTTTGAACTTAGTTTGAGGGAGTAAGTTTAGGGCTACTGTTAGTTTTCGTTTCTGTGTTACGGTTGGAGTTAGCGTGAGGGTCAGGTTAGGGTTGGGGTTGAGCTTAAGGTGTCCTCCTAGGGTTAGGGTTAGGTCTGTGGTTTGAGTTAGGCTCCAGGTTAGGTTAGGTTTGAACTTAGTTTGAGGGAGTAAGTTTAGGGCTACTGTTAGTTTTCGGTTCAGTGTTACGGTTGGAGTAAGCGTCAGGGTCAGGTTAGGGTGGGGGTTAAGCATAAGGTGTCCGCCTAGGGTTAGGGTTAGGTCTATGGTTTCATTTAGGCTTCAGGTTTGGTTAGGATTGAACTTAGTTTGAGGGAGTAAGTTTAGGGCCACTGTTAGTTTTCGGTTCAGTGTTACGGTTGGATTTAGCCTCAGGGTCAGGTTAGGGTTGGGGTTAAGCTTAAGGTGTCCGCCTAGGGTTAGGGTTAAGTCTATTGTTTGAGTTAGCCTTCAGGTTAGGTTAGGTTTGAACTTAGTTTGAGGGAGACAGTTTAGGGCTACTGTTAGTTTTCGTTTAACTGTTACGGTTGGAGTAAGCGTCAGGGTCAGGTTAGGGTTGGGGTTGAGCTTAAGGTGTCCGCCTAGTGTTAGGGTTAGGTCTGTGGTTTGAGTTAGGCTTCAGGTTAGGTTAGGTTTGAACTTAGTTTGAGGGAGTCAGTTTAGGGCTACTGTTAGTTTTCATTTAACTATTACGGTTGGAGTAAGCGTCAGGGTCAGGTTAGGGTGGGGGTTAAGCATAAGGTGTCCGCCTAGGGTTAGGGTTAGGTCTATGGTTTCATTTAGGCTTCAGGTTAGGTTAGGATTGAACTTAGTTTGAGGGAGTAAGTTTAAGGCTACTGTTAGTTTTCGGTTCAATGTTACGTTTGGAGTTAGCGTGACGGTCCGGTTAGGGTTGGGGTTGAGCTTAAGGTGTCTGCCTAGGGTTAGGGTTAGGTCTGTGGTTTGAGTTAGGCTTCAGGTTAGGTTAGGTTTGAACTTAGTTTGAGGGAGTAAGTTTAGGGCTACTGTTAGTTTTTTGTTAACTGTTACGGTTTGAGTAAGCGTCAGGTTCAGGTTAGGGTTGGGGTCAAGCTTAAGGTGTCTGCCTAGGGTTAGGGTTAGGCCTATTGTTTGAGTTAGTCTTCAGGTTAGGTTAGGTTTGAACTTAGTTTGAGGGAGTAATTTTAGGGCTACTGTTAATTTTCGGTTCAGTGTTATGGTTGGAGATAGCGTCAGGGTCAGGTTAGGGTTGGGGTTGTGCTTAAGGTGTCCTCCTAGGGTTAGGGTTAGGTCTGTGGTTAGAGTTAGGCTTCAGGTTAGGTTAGGTTTGAACTTAGTTTGAGGGAGTAAGTTTAGGTCTACTGTTAGTTTTCGGGTAACTGTTACTGTTGGAGTTACCGTCATGGCCAGGTTAGGGTTGGGGTTGAGCTTAAGGTGTCCGCCTAGGGTTAGGGTTAGGTGTATGGTTTCATTTAGGCTTCAGGTTAGGTTAGGTTGGAACTTAGTTTGAGGCAGTAAGTTTAGGGCTACTGTTAATTTTCGGGTAACTGTTACGGTTGGAGTTAGCGTCAGGGCCAGGTTAGGGTTGGGGTTGAGCTTAAGGTGTCTGCCTAGTTTTAGGGTTAGGTCTGTGGTTTGAGTTAGGCTTCAGGTTAGGTTAGGTTTGAACTTAGTTTGAGGGAGTAAGTTTAGGGCTACTGTTAGTTTTCATTTAACTATTACGGTTGGAGTAAGCGTCAGGGTCAGGTTTGGGTGGGGGTTAAGCATAAGGTGTCCTCCTAGGGTTAGGGTTAGGTCTATGGTTTCATTTAGGCTTCAGGTTAGGTTAGGATTGAACTTAGTTTGAGGGAGTAAGTTTAGGGCTACTGTTAGTTTTTGGTTCAATGTTACGTTTGGAGTTAGCGTGAGGGTCCGGTTAGGGTTGGGGTTGAGCTTAAGGGGTTCGCCTAGGGTTAGGGTTAGGTCTGTGCTTTGAGTTAGGCTTCAGGTTAGGTTAGGTTTGAACTTAGTTTGAGGGAGTAAGTTTAGGGCTACTGTTAGTTTTCGGTTAACTGTTACGGTTGGAGTAAGCGTCAGGGTCAGGTTAGGATTGGGGTCAAGATTAAGGTGTCCGCCTAGGGTTAGGGTTAGGCTTATTGTTTGAGTTAGTCTTCAGGTTAGGTTAGGTTTGAACTTAGTTTGAGGGAGTAAGTTTAGGGCTACTGTTAGTTTTCGGTTAACTGTTACGGTTGGAGTAAGCGTCAGGGTCAGGTTAGGATTGGGGTCAAGATTAAGGTGTCCGCCTAGGGTTAGGGTTAGGCTCATTGTTTGAGTTAGTCTTCAGGTTAGGTTAGGTTTGAACTTAGTTTGAGGGAGTACGTTTAGGGCTACTGTTAGTTTTCGGTTCAGTGTTACGGTTGGAGATAGCGTCAGGGTCAGGTTAGTGTTGGGGTTGTGCTTAAGGTGTCCTCCTAGGGTTAGGGTTAGGTTTGTGGTTAGAGTTAGGCTTCAGGTTAGGTTAGGTTTGAACTTAGTTTGAGGGAGTAAGTTTAGGGCTCCTGTTAGTTTTCGGGTAACTGTTACTGTTGGAGTTACCGTCATGGCCAGGTTAGGGTTGGGGTTGAGGTTAAGGTGTCCGCCTAGGGTTAGTGTTAGGTGTATGGTTTCATTTAGGCTTCAGGTTAGGTTAGGATTGAACTTAGTTTGAGGCAGTAAGTTTAGGGCTACTGTTAGTTTTCGGTTCAGTGTTACGGTTGGAGATAGCGTCAGGGTCAGGTTAGGGTTGGGGTTGAGCTTCAGGTGTCCGCATAGGGTTAGGGTTAGGTCTATGGTTTGAGTTATGCTTCAGGTTAGGTTAGGTTTGAACTTAGTTTGAGGGAGTAAGTTTAGGGCTACTGTTAGTTTTTGGTTCAATGTTACGTTTGGAGTTAGCGTGAGGGTCCGGTTAGGGTTGGGGTTGAGCTTAAGGTGTTCGCCTAGGGTTAGGGTTAGGTCTGTGCTTTGAGTTAGGCTTCAGGTTAGGTTAGGTTTGAACTTAGTTTGAGGGAGTAAGTTTAGGGCTACTGTTAGTTTTCGGTTAACTGTTACGGTTGGAGTAAGCGTCAGGGTCAGGTTAGGATTGGGGTCAAGATTAAGGTGTCCGCCTAGGGTTAGGGTTAGGCTTATTGTTTGAGTTAGTCTTCAGGTTAGGTTAGGTTTGAACTTAGTTTGAGGGAGTAAGTTTAGGGCTACTGTTAGTTTTTGGTTCAGTGTTACATTTGGAGTTAGCGTGAGTGTCTGGTTAGGGTTGGGGTTGAGCTTAAGGTGTCCACCTAGGGTTAGGGTTAGGTCTATTGTTTGAGTTAGGCTTCAGGTTAGGTTAGGTTTGAACTTAGTTTGAGGGAGTAAGTTTAGGGCTACTGTTAGTTTTCGGTTCAGTGTTACGGTTGGAGTAAGCGTCAGGGTCAGGTTAGGGTGGGGGTTAAGCATAAGGTGTCCGCCTAGGGTTAGGGTTAGGTCTATGGTTTCATTTAGGCTTCAGGTTTGGTTAGGATTGAACTTAGTTTGAGGGAGTAAGTTTAGGGCCACTGTTAGTTTTCGGTTCAGTGTTACGGTTGGATTTAGCCTCAGGGTCAGGTTAGGGTTGGGGTTAAGCTTAAGGTGTCCGCCTAGGGTTAGGGTTAAGTCTATTGTTTGAGATAGGCTTCAGGTTAGGTTAGGTTTGATCTTAGTTTGAGGGAGACAGTTTAGGGCTACTGTTAGTTTTCGTTTAACTGCTAAGGTTGGAGTAAGCGTCAGGGTCAGGTTAGGGTGGGGGTTAAGCATAAGGTGTCCGCCTAGGGTTAGGGTTAGGTCTATGGTTTCATTTAAGCTTCAGGATAGGTTAAGATTGAACTTAGTTTGAGGGAGTAAGTTTAGGGCTACTGTTAGTTTTCGGTTCAATGTTACGTTTGGAGTTAGCGTGACGGTCCGGTTAGGGTTGGGGTTGAGCTTAAGGTGTCTACCTAGGGTTAGGGTTAGGTCTGTGGTTTGAGTTAGGCTTCAGGTTAGGTTAGGTTTGAACTTAGTTTGAGGGAGTAAGTTTAGGGCTACTGTTAGTTTTTGGTTAACTGTTACGGTTGGAGTAAACGTCAGGGTCAGGTTAGGGTTGGGGTCAAGCTTAAGGTGTCCGCCTAGGGTTAGGGTTAGGTCTATTGTTTGAGTTAGGCTTCAGGTTAGGTTAGGTTTGAACTTAGTTAGAGCGAGTAAGTTTAGGGCTTCTGTTAGTTTTCGGTACAGTGTTACGGTTGGAGTTAGCGTGAGGGTCAGTTTAGGGTTGGCGTTGAGCTTAAGGTGTCTTCCTAGGGTTAGGGTTAGGTCTGTGGTTTGAGTGAGGCTTCAGGTTAGGTTAGGTTTGAACTTAGTTTGAGGGAGTAAGTTTAGGACTACTGTTAGTTTTCGGTTCAGTGTTACGGTTGGAGATAGCGTCAGGGTCAGGTTAGGGTTGTGATTGAGCTTCAGGTGTCCGCCTAGGGTTAGGGTTAGGTCTATGGTTTGAGTTAGGGTCCAGGTTAGGGTAGGTTTGAACTTAGTTTGAGGGAGTAATTTCAGGGCTACTGTTAATTTTCGGTTCAGTGTTACGGTTGGAGATAGCGACAGGGTCTGGTTAGGGTTGTGGTTGAGTTTCAGGTGTCCGCCTAGGGTTAGGGTTAGGTCTATTGTTTGAGTTAGGCTTCAAGTTAGGTTAGGTTTGAAGTTAGTTTGAGGGAGTAAGTTTAGGGCTACTGTTAGTTTTCGGGTAACTGTTACTGTTGGAGTTAGCGTCAGGGCCAGGTTAGGGTTGGGGTTGAACTTAAGGTGTCCGCCTAGGGTTAGGGTTAGGTCTATTGTTTGAGTTAGGCTTCAGGTTAGGTTAGGTTTGAACTTAGTTTGTGGGAGACAGTTTAGGGCTACTGTTAGTTTTCGGGTAACTGTTACTGTTGGAGTAAGCGTCAGGGTGAAGTTAGGGTGGGGGTTAAGCATAAGGTGTCCGCCTAGGTTTAGGGTTAGGTCTATGGTTTCATTTAGGCTTCAGGTTAGGTTAGGATTGAACTTAGTTTGAGGGAGTAAGTTTAGGGTTACTGTTAGTTTTCGGTTCAATGTTACGTTTGGAGTTAGCGTGACGGTCCGGTTAGGGTTGGGGTTGAGCTTAAGGTATCTGCCTAGGGTTAGGGTTAGGTCTGTGGTTTGAGTTAGGCTTCAGGTTAGGTTAGGTTTGAAGTTAGTTTGAGGGAGTAAGTTTAGGGCTACTGTTAGTTTTTGGTTAACTTTTACGGTTGGAGTAAGCGTCAGGGTCAGGTTAGGGTTGGGGTCAAGCTTAAGGTGTCCGCCTAGGGTTAGGGTTAGGTCTATTGTTTGAGTTAGGCTTCAGGTTAGGTTAGGATTGAACTTAGTTAGAGCGAGTAAGTTTAGGGCTACTGTTAGTTTTCGGTACAGTGTTACGGTTGGAGTTAGCGTGAGAGTCAGGTTAGGGTTGGGGTGGAACTTAAGGTGTCCTCCTAGGGTTAGGGTTAGGTCTGTGGTTTGAGTGAGGCTTCAGGATAGGTTAGGTTTGAACTTAGTTTGAGGGAGTAAGTTTAGGGCTACTGTTAGTTTTCGGTTCAATGTTACGTTTGGTGTTAGCGTGAGGGTCCGGTTAGGGTTGGGGTTGAGCTTAAGGTGTCCGCCTAGGGTTAGGGTTAGGTCTGTGGTTTGAGTTAGGCTTCAGGTTAGGTTAGGTTTGAACTTAGTTTGAGGGAGTAAGTTTAGGGCTACTGTTAGTTTTCGGTTCAGTGTTACGGTTGGAGATAGCGTCAGGGTCAGGTTAGGGTTGGGGTTGAGCTTCAGGTGTCCGCATAGGGTTAGGGTTAGGTCTATGGTTTGAGTTAGGCTTCAGGTTAGGTTAGGTTTGAACTTAGTTTGAGGGATTAAGTTTAGGGCTACTGTTAGTTTTCGGTTCAGTGTTACGGTTGGAGTTAGCGTGAGGGTCAGGTTAGGGTTGGGTTTGAACTTCAGGTGTCCGCCTAGGGTTAGGGTTAGGTGTATGGTTTGATTTAGGCTTCAGGTTAGGTTAGGTTGGAACTTAGTTTGAGGGAGTCAGTTTAGGGCTACTGTTAGTTTTCGGTTAACTGTTAAGGTTGGAGTAAGCGTCAGGGTCAGGTTAGGTTTGGGGTTGAGCTTAAGGTGTCCGCCTAGGGTTAGGGTTAGGTGTATGGTTTGATTTAGGCTTCAGGTTAGGTTAGGTTTGAACTTAGTTTGAGGGAGTAAGTTTAGGGCTACTGTTAGTTTTCGTTTAACTGTTACGGTTGGAGTAAGCGTCATGGTCAGGTTAGGGTGGGGGTTAATCATAAGGTGTCCGACTAGGGTTAGGGTTAGGTCTATGGTTTCATTTAGGCTTCAGGTTAGGTTAGGATTGAACTTAGTTTGAGGGAGTAAGTTTAGGGCCACTGTTAGTTTTCGGTTCAGTGTTACGGTTCGATTTAGCCTCATGGTCAGGTTAGGGTTGGGGTTAATCTTAAGGTGTCCGCCTAGGGTTAGGGTTAGGTCTATTGTTTGAGTTAGGCTTCAGGTTAGGTTAGGTTTGAACTTAGTTTGAGGGAGACCGTTTAGGGCTACTGTTAGTTTTCATTTAACTGTTACGGTTGGAGTAAGCGTCAGTGTCAGGTTAGGGTGGGGGTTAAGCATAAGGTGTCCGCCTAGGGTTAGGGTTAGGTCTATGGTTTAATTTAGGCTTCAGGTTAGGTTAGGATTGAACGTAGTTTGAGGGAGTAAGTTTAGAGCTACTGTGAGTTTTCGGTTCAGTGTTACGGTTGGAGATAGCGTCAGGGTCTGGTTAGGGTTGTGGTTGAGTTTCAGGTGTCCGCCTAGGGTTAGGGTTAGGTCTATGGGTTGAGTTAGGCTTCAAATTAGGTTAGGTTTGAAGTTAGTTTGAGGGAGTAAGTTTAGGGCTACTGTTAGTTTTCGGGTAACTGTTACTGTTGGAGTTAGCGTCAGGGCCAGGTTAGGGTTGGGGTTGAGCTTAAGGTGTCCGCCTAGGGTTAGGGTTAGGTCTGTGCTTTGAGTTAGGCTGCAGGTTAGGTTAGGTTTGAACTTAGTTTGAGGGAGTAAGTTTAGGGCTACTGTTAGTTTTCGGGTAACTGTTACTGTTGGAGTTAGCGTCAGGGCCAGCTTAGGGTTGGGGTTGAGGTTAAGGTGTCCGCCTAGGGTTAGGGTTAGGTGTATGGTTTGATTTACGCTTCAGGTTAGGTTAGGTTTGAACTTAGTTTGAGGGAGTAAGTTTAGGGCTACTGTTAGTTTTCGTTTAACTGTTACGGTTGGAGTAAGCGTTAGGGTCAGGTTATGGTGGGTGTTAACCATAAGGTGTCCGTCTAGGGTTAGGGTTAGGTCTATGGTTTCATTTAGGCTTCAGGTTAGGTTAGGTTTGAACTTAGTTTGAGGGAGTAAGTTTAGGGCTACTGTTAGTTTTCGGTTCAGTGTTACGGTTGGAGACAGCGTCAGGGTCTGGTTAGGGTTGTGGTTGAGTTTCAGGTGTCTGCCTTGGGTTAGGGTTAGGTCTATGGTTTGAGTTAGGCTTCAAGTTAGGTTAGGTTTGAACTTAGTTTGAGGGAGTAAGTTTTGGGCTACTGTTAGTTTTCGGGTAACTGTTACTGTTGGAGTTAGCGTCAGGGCCAGGTTAGGGTTGGGGTTGAGCTTAAGGTGTCCGCCTAGGGTTAAGGTTAGGTCTATGGTTTGAGTTAGGCTTCAGGTTAGGTTAGGTTTGAACTTAGTTTGAGGGAGTAAGTTTAGGCCTATTGTATTTTTTGGTTCAATGTTATGGTTGAATTTAGCCTCAGGGTCAGGTTAGGGTTGGGGTCAAGCTTAAGGTGTCCGCCTAGGGTTAGGTTTAGGTCTATTGTTTGAGATAGGCTTCCGGTTAGGTTAGGTTTGAACTTAGTTTGAGGGAGTAAGTTTAGGGCTACTGTTAGTTTTCGGTTCAGTGTTATGGTTGGAGTTAGCGAGAGGGTCAGGTTATGGTTGGGGTTGAGCTTAAGGTGTCCTCCTAGGGTTAGGGTTAGGTCTGTGGTTTGAGTTAGGCTTCAGGTTAGGTTAGGTTTGAACATAGTTTGAGGGAGTAAGTTTAGGACTACTGTTAGTTTTCGGTTCAGTGTTATGGTTGGAGATAGCGTCAGGGTCAAGTTAGGGTTGTGATTGAGCTTCAGGTGTCCGCCTAGGGTTAGGGGTAGGTCTATGGTTTGAGTTAGGGTCCAGGTTAGGTTAGGGTTGAACTTAGTTTGAGGGAGTCAGTTTAGGGCTACTGTTAATTTTCGGTTCAGTGTTACGGTTGGAGATAGCGTCAGGGTCTGGTTAGTGTTGTGGTTGAGTTTCAGGTGTCCGCCTAGGGTTAGGGTTAGGTCTATGGTTTGAGTTAGGCTTCAAATTAGGTTAGGTTTGAAGTTAGTTTGAGGGAGTATGTTTAGGGCTACTGTTAGTTTTCGGGTAACTGTTACTGTTGGAGTTAGCGTCAGGACCAGGTTAGGGTTGGGGTTGAGCTTAAGGTGTCCGCCTAGGGTTAGGGTTAGGTGTATGGTTTGATTTACGCTTCAGGTTAGGTTAGGTTTGAACTTAGTTTGAGGGAGTCAGTTTAAGGCTACTGTTAGTTTACATTTAACTGTTACGGTTGGAGTAAGCGTCAGGGTCAGGTTATGGTGGGGGTTAACCATAAGGTGTCCGCCTTGGGTTAGGGTTAGGTCTATGGTTTCATTTAGGCTTCAGGTTAGGTTAGGTTTGAACTTAGTTTGAGGGAGTAAGTTTAGGGCTACTGTTAGTTTTCGGTTCAGTGTTACGGTTGGAGATAGCGTCAGGGTCTGGTTAGGGTTGTGGTTGAGTTTCAGTTGTCCGCCTAGGGTTAGGGTTAGGTCTATGGTTTGAGTTAGGCTTCAAGTTAGGTTAGGTTTGAAGTTAGTTTGAGGGAGTAAGTTTAGGGCTAGTGTTAATTTTCGGGTAACTGTTACTGTTGGAGTTAGCGTCAGGGCCAGGTTAGTGTTGGGGTTGAGCTTAAGGTGTCCGCCTATGGTTAGGGTTAGGTGTACGGTTTGATTTAGGCTTCAGGTTAGGTTAGGTTTGAACTTAGTTTGAGGCAGTAAGTTTAGGGCTACTGTTAGTTTTCGTTTAACTGTTACGGTTGGAGTAAGCGTCAGGGTCAGGTTATGGTGGGGGTTAACCATAAGGTGTCCGCCTAGGGTTAGGGTTAGGTCTATGGTTTCATTTAGGCTTCAGGTTAGGTTAGGATTGAACTTAGTTTGAGGGAGTAAGTTTAGGACTACTCTTAGTTTTCGGTTCAGTGATATGGTTGGAGGTAGCCTGGAGGTCAGGTTAGGGTTGGGGTTGAGCTTAAGATGTCCGCCTAGGGTTAGGGTTAGGTGTATGGTTTAATTTAGGCTTCAGGTTAGGTTAGGTTTGAAGTTAGTTTGAGGGAGTAAGTTTAGGGCTACTGTTAGTTTTTGATTCAGTGTTACATTTGGAGTTATCGTGAGTGTTTGGTTATGGTTGGGGTTGAGCTTAAGGTGTCCACCTAGGGTTAGGGTTAGGTCTGTGGTTTGAGATAGGGTTCAGGTTAGGTTAGGTTTGAACTTAGTTTGAGGGAGTAAGTTTAGGGCTACTGTTAGTTTTCGGTTCAGTGTTACGGTTGGAGATAGCGTCAGGGTCAGGTTACGGTTGGGGTTGAGTTTCAGGTGTCCGCCTTGGGTTAGGGTTAGGTCTATTGTTTGAGTTAGGCTTCAGGTTAGGTTAGGTTTGAACTTAGTTTGAGGGAGACAGCTTAGGACTACTGTTAGTTTTCATTTAACTGTTACGGTTGGAGTAAGCGTCAGGGTCAGGTTAGGGAGGGGGTTAAGCATAAGGTGTCCGCCTAGGTTTAGGGTTAGGTCTATGGTTTCATTTAGGCTTCAGGTTAGGTTAGGATTGAACTTAGTTTGAGGGAGTAAGTTTACGGCTACTGTTACTTTTCGGTTCAATGTTACGTTTGGAGTTAGCGTGAGGGTCCGGTTAGGTTTGGGGTTGAGCTTAAGGTGTTCGCCTAGGGTTAGGGTTAGGTCTGTGGTTTGAGTTAGGGTTCAGGTTAGGTAAGGTTTGAACTTAGTTTGAGGGAGTAAGTTTAGGGCTACTGTTAGTTTTCGGTTAACTGTTACGGTTGGAGTAAGCGTCAGTGTCAGGTTAGGGTTGGGGTCAAGCTTAAGGTGTCCGCCTTGGTTTAGGGTTAGGCCTATTGTTTGGGTTAGTCTTCAGGTTATGTTAGGTTTGAACTTAGTTTGAGGGAGTACGTTTAGTGTTACTGTTAGTTTTCGGTTCAGTGTTACGGTTGGAGTCAGCCTGAGGGTCAGATTAGGGTTGGGGTTGTGCTTAAGGTGTCCTCCTAGGGTTAGGGTTAGGTCTGTGGTTTGAGTTAGGCTTCAGGTTAGGTTAGGTTTGAACTTAGTTTGAGGGAGTAAGTTTAGGGCTACTGTTAGTTTTCGGGTAACTGTTACTGTTGGAGTTAGCGTCATGGCCAGGTTAGGGTTGGGGTTGAGCTTAAGGTGTACTCCTAGGGTTAGGGTTAGGTGTATGGTTTCATTTAGGCTTCAGGTTAGGTTAGGTTGGAACTTAGTTTGAGGCAGTAAGTTTAGGGCTACTATTAGTTTTCGGGTAACTGTTACGGTTGGAGTTAGCGTCAGGGCCAGGTTAGGGTTGGGGTTGAGCTTAAGGTGTCCGCCTAGGGTTAGGGTTAGGTCTGTGGTTTGAGTTAGGCTTCAGGTTAGGTTAGGTTTGAACTTAGTTTGAGGGAGTAAGTTTAGGGCTACTGTTAGTTTTCGGTTCAGTGTTACGGTTGGAGTTAGCGTGAGGGTCAGGTTAGGGTTGGGGTTGAGCTTAAGGTGTCCTCCTAGGGTTAGGGTTAGGTCTGTGGTTTGAGTTAGGCTCCAGGTTAGGTTACGTTTGAACTTAGTTTGAAGGAGTAAGTTTAGGGCTACTGTTAGTTTTCGGTTCAGTGTTATGGTTGGAGTAAGCGTCAGGGTCAGGTTAGGGTGGGGGTTAAGCATAAGGTGTCCGCCTAGGTTTAGGGTTAGGTCTGTGGTTTCATTTAGGCTTTAGGTTTGGTTAGGATTGAACTTAGTTTGAGGGAGTAAGTTTAGGGCTACTGTTAGTTTTCGGTTCAGTGTTATGGTTGGATTTAGCCTCAGGGTCAGGTTAGGGTTGGGGTTAAGCTTAAGGTGTCCGCCTAGGGTTAGGGTTAAGTCTATTGTTTGAGTTAGGCTTCAGGTTAGGTTAGATTTGAACTTAGTTTGAGGGAGACAGTTTTGGGCTACTGTTAGTTTTTGTTTAACTGTTACGGTTGGAGTAAGCGTCAGGGTCAGGTTAGGGTGGGGGTTAAGCATAAGGTGTCCGCCTATGGTTAGGGTTAGGTCTATGGTTTCATTTAGGCTTCAGGTTAGGTTAGGATTGAACTTAGTTTGAGGGAGTAAGTTTAGGGCTACTGTTAGTTTTCGGTTCAATGTTACGTTTGGATTTAGCGTGACGGTCCGGTTAGGGTTGGGGTTGAGCTTAAGGTGTCTGCCTAGGGTTAGGGTTAGGTCTGTGGTTTGAGTTAGGCTTCAGGTTAGGTTAGGTTTGAACTTAGTTTGAGGGAGTAAGTTTAGGGCTACTGTTAGTTTTCGGTTAACTGTTACGGTTTGAGTAAGCGTCAGGTTCAGGTTAGGGTTGGGGTCAAGCTTAAGGTGTCCGCCTAGGGTTACGGTTTGGTCTATTGTTTGAGTTAGGCTTCAGGTTAGGTTAGGTTTGAACTTAGTTAGAGCGAGTAAGTTTAGGGCTACTGTTAGTTTTCGGTACAGTGTTACGGTTGGAGTAAGCGTGAGGGTCAGGTTAGGGTTGGGGTTGAGCTTAAGGTGTCCTCCTAGGGTTAGTGTTAGGTTTGTGGTTTGAGTGAGGCTTCAGGTTAGGTTAGGTTTGAACTTAGTTTGAGGGAGTAAGTTTAGGGCTACTGTTAGTTTTCGTTTAACTGTTACGGTTGGAGTAAGCGTCACGGTCAGGTTATGGTGGGGGTTAACCATAAGGTGTCCGCCTAGGGTTAGGGTTAGGTCTATGGTTTCATTTAGGCTTCAGGTTAGGTTAGGTTTGAACTTAGTTTGAGGGAGTAAGTTTAGGGCTACTGTTAGTTTTCGGTTCAGTGTTACGGTAGGAGATAGCGTCAGGGTCTGGTTAGGGTTGTGGTTGAGTTTCAAGTGTCTGACTAGGGTTAGGGTTAGGTCTATGGCTTGAGTTAGGCTTCAAGTTAGGTTAGGTTTGAAGTTAGTTTGAGGAAGTAAGTTTAGGGCTACTGTTAGGTTTCGGGTAACTGTTACTGTTGGAGTTAGCGTCAGGGCCAGGTTAGGGTTGGGGTTGAGCTTAAGGTGTCCGCCTAGGGTTAGGGTTAGGTCTATGGTTTCATTTAGGCTTCAGGTTAGGTTAGGTTTGAACTTAGTTTGAGGGAGTAAGTTTAGGGCTACTGTTAGTTTTCGGTTCAGTGTTACGGTTGGAGACAGCATCAGGGTCTGGTTAGGGTTGTGGTTGAGTTTCAGGTGTCTGCCTTGGGTTAGGGTTAGGTCTATGGTTTGAGTTAGGCTTCAAGTTAGGTTAGGTTTGAACTTAGTTTGAGGGAGTAAGTTTAGGGCTACTGTTAGTTTTCGGGTAACTGTTACTGTTGGAGTTAGCGTCAGGGCCAGGTTAGGGTTGGGGTTGAGCTTAAGGTGTCCGCCTAGGGTTAAGGTTAGGTCTATGGTTTGAGTTAGGCTTCAGGTTAGGTTAGGTTTGAACTTAGTTTGAGGGAGTAAGTTTAGGCCTATTGTATTTTTTGGTTCAATGTTATGGTTGAATTTAGCCTCAGGGTCAGGTTAGGGTTGGGGTCAAGCTTAAGGTGTCCGCCTAGGGTTAGGTTTAGGTCTATTGTTTGAGATAGGCTTCCGGTTAGGTTAGGTTTGAACTTAGTTTGAGGGAGTAAGTTTAGGGCTACTGTTAGTTTTCGGTTCAGTGTTATGGTTGGAGTTAGCGAGAGGGTCAGGTTAGGGTTGGGGTTGAGCTTAAGGTGTCCTCCTAGGGTTAGGGTTAGGTCTGTGGTTTGAGTTAGGCTTCAGGTTAGGTTAGGTTTGAACATAGTTTGAGGGAGTAAGTTTAGGACTACTGTTAGTTTTCGGTTCAGTGTTATGGTTGGAGATAGCGTCAGGGTCAAGTTAGGGTTGTGATTGAGCTTCAGGTGTCCGCCTAGGGTTAGGGGTAGGTCTATGGTTTGAGTTAGGGTCCAGGTTAGGTTAGGGTTGAACTTAGTTTGAGGGAGTCAGTTTAGGGCTACTGTTAATTTTCGGTTCAGTGTTACGGTTGGAGATAGCGTCAGGGTCTGGTTAGTGTTGTGGTTGAGTTTCAGGTGTCCGCCTAGGGTTAGGGTTAGGTCTATGGTTTGAGTTAGGCTTCAAATTAGGTTAGGTTTGAAGTTAGTTTGAGGGAGTATGTTTAGGGCTACTGTTAGTTTTCGGGTAACTGTTACTGTTGGAGTTAGCGTCAGGACCAGGTTAGGGTTTTGGTTGAGCTTAAGGTGTCCGCCTAGGGTTAGGGTTAGGTGTATGGTTTGATTTACGCTTCAGGTTAGGTTAGGTTTGAACTTAGTTTGAGGGAGTCAGTTTAAGGCTACTGTTAGTTTACATTTAACTGTTACGGTTGGAGTAAGCGTCAGGGTCAGGTTATGGTGGGGGTTAACCATAAGGTGTCCGCCTTGGGTTAGGGTTAGGTCTATGGTTTCATTTAGGCTTCAGGTTAGGTTAGGTTGGAACTTAGTTTGAGGGAGTAAGTTTAGGGCTACTGTTAGTTTTCGGTTCAGTGTTACGGTTGGAGATAGCGTCAGGGTCTGGTTAGGGTTGTGGTTGAGTTTCAGTTGTCCGCCTAGGGTTAGGGTTAGGTCTATGGTTTGAGTTAGGCTTCAAGTTAGGTTAGGTTTGAAGTTAGTTTGAGGGAGTAAGTTTAGGGCTAGTGTTAATTTTCGGGTAACTGTTACTGTTGGAGTTAGCGTCAGGGCCAGGTTAGGGTTGGGGTTGAGCTTAAGGTGTCCGCCTAGGGTTAGGGTTAGGTGTACGGTTTGATTTAGGCTTCAGGTTAGGTTAGGTTTGAACTTAGTTTGAGGCAGTAAGTTTAGGGCTACTGTTAGTTTTCGTTTAACTGTTACGGTTGGAGTAAGCGTCAGGGTCAGGTTATGGTGGGGGTTAACCATAAGGTGTCCGCCTAGGGTTAGGGTTAGGTCTATGGTTTCATTTAGGCTTCAGGTTAGGTTAGGATTGAACTTAGTTTGAGGGAGTAAGTTTAGGACTACTCTTAGTTTTCGGTTCAGTGATATGGTTGGAGGTAGCCTGGAGGTCAGGTTAGGGTTGGGGTTGAGCTTAAGGTGTCCGCCTAGGGTTAGGGTTAGGTGTATGGTTTAATTTAGGCTTCAGGTTAGGTTAGGTTTGAAGTTAGTTTGAGGGAGTAAGTTTAGGGCTACTGTTAGTTTTTGATTCAGTGTTACATTTGGAGTTATCGTGAGTGTTTGGTTATGGTTGGGGTTGAGCTTAAGGTGTCCACCTAGGGTTAGGGTTAGGTCTGTGGTTTGAGATAGGGTTCAGGTTAGGTTAGGTTTGAACTTAGTTTGAGGGAGTAAGTTTAGGGCTACTGTTAGTTTTCGGTTCAGTGTTACGGTTGGAGATAGCGTCAGGGTCAGGTTATGGTTGGGGTTGAGCTTCAGGTGTCCGCCTTGGTTTAGGGTTAGGTCTATTGTTTGAGTTAGGCTTCAGGTTAGGTTAGGTTTGAACTTAGTTTGAGGGAGACAGCTTAGGACTACTGTTAGTTTTCATTTAACTGTTACGGTTGGAGTAAGCGTCAGGGTCAGGTTAGGGAGGGGGTTAAGCATAAGGTGTCCGCCTAGGTTTAGGGTTAGGTCTATGGTTTCATTTAGGCTTCAGGTTAGGTTAGGATTGAACTTAGTTTGAGGGAGTAAGTTTACGGCTACTGTTACTTTTCGGTTCAATGTTACGTTTGGAGTTAGCGTGAGGGTCCGGTTAGGTTTGGGGTTGAGCTTAAGGTGTTCGCCTAGGGTTAGGGTTAGGTCTGTGGTTTGAGTTAGGGTTCAGGTTAGGTAAGGTTTGAACTTAGTTTGAGGGAGTAAGTTTAGGGCTACTGTTAGTTTTCGGTTAACTGTTACGGTTGGAGTAAGCGTCAGTGTCAGGTTAGGGTTGGGGTCAAGCTTAAGGTGTCCGCCTTGGTTTAGGGTTAGGCCTATTGTTTGGGTTAGTCTTCAGGTTAGGTTAGGTTTGAACTTAGTTTGAGGGAGTACGTTTAGGGCTACTGTTAGTTTTCGGTTCAGTGTTACGGTTGGAGTTAGCGTGAGGGTCAGGTTAGGGTTGGGGTTGAGCTTAAGGTGTCCTCCTAGGGTTAGGGTTAGGTCTGTGGTTTGAGTTAGGCTCCAGGTTAGGTTACGTTTGAACTTAGTTTGAGGGAGTAAGTTTAGGGCTACTGTTAGTTTTCGGTTCAGTGTTATGGTTGGAGTAAGCGTCAGGGTCAGGTTAGGGTGGGGGTTAAGCATAAGGTGTCCGCCTAGGTTTAGGGTTAGGTCTGTGGTTTCATTTAGGCTTTAGGTTTGGTTAGGATTGAACTTAGTTTGAGGGAGTAAGTTTAGGGCTACTGTTAGTTTTCGGTTCAGTGTTATGGTTGGATTTAGCCTCAGGGTCAGGTTAGGGTTGGGGTTAAGCTTAAGGTGTCCGCCTAGGGTTAGGGTTAAGTCTATTGTTTGAGTTAGGCTTCAGGTTAGGTTAGGTTTGAACTTAGTTTGAGGGAGACAGTTTTGGGCTACTGTTAGTTTTCGTTTAACTGTTACGGTTGGAGTAAGCGTCAGGGTCAGGTTAGGGTGGGGGTTAAGCATAAGGTGTCCGCCTATGGTTAGGGTTAGGTCTATGGTTTCATTTAGGCTTCAGGTTAGGTTAGGATTGAACTTAGTTTGAGGGAGTAAGTTTAGGGCTACTGTTAGTTTTCGGTTCAATGTTACGTTTGGATTTAGCGTGACGGTCCGGTTAGGGTTGGGGTTGAGCTTAAGGTGTCCTCCTAGGGTTAGGGTTAGGTCTGTGGTTTGAGTTAGGCTTCAGGTTAGGTTAGGTTTGAACTTAGTTTGAGGGAGTAAGTTTAGGGCTACTGTTAGTTTTCGGTTAACTGTTACGGTTTGAGTAAGCGTCAGGTTCAGGTTAGGGTTGGGGTCAAGCTTAAGGTGTCCGCCTAGGGTTACGGTTTGGTCTATTGTATGAGTTAGGCTTCAGGTTAGGTTAGGTTTGAACTTAGTTAGAGCGAGTAAGTTTAGGGCTACTGTTAGTTTTCGGTACAGTGTTACGGTTGGAGTAAGCGTGAGGGTCAGGTTAGGGTTGGGGTTGAGCTTAAGGTGTCCTCCTAGGGTTAGGGTTAGGTTTGTGGTTTGAGTGAGGCTTCAGGTTAGGTTAGGTTTGAACTTAATTTGAGGGAGTAAGTTTAGGGCTACTGTTAGTTTTCGTTTAACTGTTACGGTTGGAGTAAGCGTCACGGTCAGGTTATGGTGGGGGTTAACCATAAGGTGTCCGCCTAGGGTTAGGGTTAGGTCTATGGTTTCATTTAGGCTTCAGGTTAGGTTAGGTTTGAACTTAGTTTGAGGGAGTAAGTTTAGGGCTACTGTTAGTTTTCGGTTCAGTGTTACGGTAGGAGATAGCGTCAGGGTCTGGTTAGGGTTGTGGTTGAGTTTCAAGTGTCTGACTAGGGTTAGGGTTAGGTCTATGGCTTGAGTTAGGCTTCAAGTTAGGTTAGGTTTGAAGTTAGTTTGAGGAAGTAAGTTTAGGGCTACTGTTAGGTTTCGGGTAACTGTTACTGTTGGAGTTAGCGTCAGGGCCAGGTTAGGGTTGGGGTTGAGCTTAAGGTGTCCGCCTAGGGTTAGGGTTAGGTCTATGGTTTGAGTTAGGCTTCAGGTTAGGTTAGGTTTGAACTTAGTTTGAGGGAGTAAGTTTAGGGCTACTGTTTGTTTTCGGTTCAGTGTTATGGTTGGAGATAGCGTCAGGGTCTGGTAAGGGTTGTGGTTGAGTTTCAGGTGTCCGCCTAGGGTTAGGGTTAGGTCTATGGTTTGAGTTAGGCTTCAAGTTAGGTTAGGTTTGAAGTTAGTTTGAGGGAGTAAGTTTAGGGCTACTGTTAGTTTTCGGTTAACTGTTACTGTTGGAGTTAGCGTCACGGTCAGGTTCGGGTTGGGGTTGAGCTTAAGGTGTCCGCCTAGTATTACGGTTAGGTGTATGGTTTGATTTAGTCTTCAGGTTAGGATACGTTTGAACTTAGTTTGAGGGAGTAAGTTTAGGGCTACTGTGAGTTTTCGTTTAACTGTTACGGTTGGAGTAAGCGTCAGGGTCAGGTTATGGTGGGGGTTAACCATAAGGTGTCCGCCTAGGGTTAGGGTTAGGTCTATGGTTTCATTTAGGCTTCAGGTTAGGTTAGGATTGAACTTAGTTTGAGGGAGTAAGTTTAGGGCTACTCTTAGTTTTCGGTTCAGTGATATGGTTGGAGTTAGCCTGGAGGTCAGGTTAGGTTTGGTGTTGAGCTTAAGCTGTCCGCCTAGGGTTAGGGTTAGGTCTATGGTTTGAGTTAGGCTTCAGGTTAGGTTAGGTTTTTATTTAGTTTGAGGGAGTAAGTTTAGGCGTATTGTAATTTTTGGTTCAGTGTTACGGTTGCAGTTAGCGTGAGGGTCAAGTTAGGGTTGGGGTCAAGATTAAGGTGTCCGCCTAGGGTTAGAGTTAGGTCTACTGTTTGAGTTAGGCTTCAGGTTAGGTTAGGTTTGAACTTAGTTTGAGGGAGTAAGTTTAGGGTTACTGTTAGTTTTCGGTTAACTGTTACTGTTGGAGTAAGCGTCAGGGTCAGGTTAGAGTTGGGGTCAAGCATAAGGTGTCCGCTGAGGGTTAGGGTTAGGTCTATTGTTTGAGTTAGGCTTCAGGTTAGGTTAGGTTTGAACTTAGTTTGAGGGAGTAAGTTTAGGGCTACTGTTAGTTTTCGGTTCAGTGTTTCCGTTGGAGATAGCGCGAGGGTCAGGTTAGGGTTGGGGTTGAGCTTAAGGTGTCCTCCTAGGGTTTGGGTTAGGTCTGTGGTTTGAGTTAGGCTTCAGGTTAGGTTAGGTTTGAACTTAGTTTGAGGGATTAAGTTTAGGGCTACTGTTAGTTTTCGGATCAGTGTTACGGTTGGAGTTAGGGTGAGGGTCAGGATAGGGTTGGGTTTGAACTTCAGGTGTCCGCCTAGGGTTAGGGTTAGGTGTATGGTTTGATTTAGGCTTCAGGTTAGGTTAGGTTGGAACTTAGTTTGAGGCAGTAAGTTTAGGGCTGCTGTTAGTTTTCGGGTAACTGTTACGGTTGGAGTCAGCGTCAGGGCCAGGTTAGGGTTGGGGTTGAGCTTAAGGTGTCCGCCTAGGGTTAGGGTTAGGTCTGTGATTTGAGTTAGAGTTCAGGTTAGGTTAGGTTTGAACTTAGTTTGAGGGAGTAAGTTTAGGGCTACTGTTAGTTTTCGGTTCAGTATTACGGTTGGATTTAGCGTCAGGGTCAGGTTAGGGTTGGGGTTGAGCTTAAGGTGTCCTCCTAGGGTTAGGGTTAGGTCTGTGGTTTGAGTGAGGCTTCAGGTTAGGTTAGGTTTGAACTTAGTTTGAGGCAGTAAGTTTAGGGCTACTGTTAGTTTTCGGTGCAGTGTTACGGTTGGAGATAGCGTCAGTGTCAGGTTAGGGTTGTGATTGAGCTTCAGGTGTCCGCCTAGGGTTAGGGTTAGGTCTATGGTTTGAGTTAGGGTCCAGGTTAGGGTAGGTTTGAACTTAGTTTGAGGGAGTAAGTTTAGGGCTACTGTTAGTTTTCGGTTCAGTGTTACGGTTGGAGATAGCGTCAGGGTCTGGTTAGGGTTGCGGTTGAGTTTCAGGTGTCCGCCTAGGGTTAGGGTTATGTCTATGGTTTGAGTTAGGCTTCAAGTTAGGTCAGGTTTGAAGTTAGTTTTAGGGAGTAAGTTTAGGGCTACTGTTAGTTTTCGGGTAACTGTTACTGTTGTAGTTAGCGTCAGGGCCAGGTTAGGGTTGGGGTTGAGCTTAAGGTGTCCGCCTAGGGTTAGGGTTAGGTCTATTGTTTGAGTTAGGCTTCAGGTTATGTTAGGTTTGAACTTAGTTTGTGGGAGACAGTTTAGGGCTACTGTTAGTTTTCGTTTAACTGTTACGGTTGGAGTAAGCGTCAGGGTCAAATTAGTGTGGGGGTTAAGCATAAGTTGTCCGCCTAGGGTTAGGGTTAGGTCTCTGGTTTCATTTAGGCTTCAGGTTAGGTTAAGATTGAACTTAGTTTGAGGGAGTAAGTTTAGGGCCACTGTTAGTTTTCGGTTCAGTGTTACGGTTGGATTTATCCTCAGGGTCAGGTTAGGGTTGGGGTTAAGCTTAAGGTGTACGCCTAGGGTTAGTGTTAAGTCTATTGTTTGAGTTAGGCTTCAGGTTAGGTTAGGTTTGAACTTAGTTTGAGGGAGACAGTTTAGGGCTACTGTTAGTTTTCGTTTAACTGTTACGGTTGGAGTAAGCGTCAGGATCAGGTTAGGGTGGGGGTTAAGCATAAGGTGTCAGCCTAGGGTTAGGGTTAGGTCTATGGTTTCATTTAGGCTTCAGGTTAGGTTAGGATTGAACTTAGTTTGAGGGAGTAAGTTTAGGGCTACTGTTAGTTTTCGGTTCAATGTTACGTTTGGAGTTAGCGTGACGGTCCGGTTATGGTTGGAGTTGAGCTTAAGGTGTCTGCCTAGGGTTAGGGTTAGGTCTGTGGTTTGAGTTAGGCTTCAGGTTAGGTTAGGTTTGAACTTAGTTTGAGGGAGTAAGTTTAGGGCTACTGTTAGTTTTCGGTTAACTGTTACGGTTGGAGTAAGCGTCAGGGTCAGGTTAGGGTTGGGGTCAAGCTTAAGGTGTCCGCCTAGGGTTAGGGTTAGGTCTATTGTTTGAGTTAGGCTTCAGGTTAGGTTAGGTTTGAACTTAGTTTGAGCGAGTAAGTTTAGGGCTACTGTTAGTTTTCGGTACAGTGTTACAGTTGGAGTTAGCGTGAGGGTCAGGTTAGGGTTGGGGTTGAGCTTAAGGTGTCCTCCTAGGGTTAGGGTTAGGTCTGTGGTTTGAGTGAGGCTTCAGGTTAGGTTAGGTTTGAACTTAGTTTGAGGCAGTAAGTTTAGGGCTACTGTTAGTTTTCGGTGCAGTGTTACGGTTGGATATAGCGTCAGGGTCAGGTTAGGGTTGTGATTGAGCTTCAGGTGTCCGCCTAGGGTTAGGGTTAGGTCTATGGTTTCATTTAGGCTTCAGGTTAGGTTAGGTTTGAAGTTAGTTTGAGGGAGTAAGTTTAGGGCTATTGTTAGTTTTCGGTTAACTGTTACAGTTGGAGTAAGCGTCAGGGTCAGGTTAGGGTGGGGGTTAAGCATAAGGTGTCCGCCTAGGGTTAGGGTTAGGTCTATGATTTGATTTAGGCTTCAGGTCAGGTTAGGTTTGAACTTAGTTTGACGGAGTCAGTTTAGGGCCAGTGTTAGTTTTCGGTTAACTGTTAAGGTTGGAGTAAGCGTCAGGGTCTGGTTAGGTTTGCGGTTGAGCTTAAGGTGTCCGCCTAGGGTTAGGGATAGGTGTATGGTTTGATTTAGGCTTCAGGTTAGGTTAGGTTTGAACTTAGTTTGAGGGAGTAAGTTTAGGGCTACTGTTAGTTTTCGTGTAAATGTTTCGGTTGGAGTAAGCGTCAGGGTCAGGTTAGGGTGGGGGTTAAGCATAAGGTGTCCGCCTAGGGTTAGGGTTAGGTGTATGGTTTGATTTAGGCTTCAGGTTAGGTTAGGATTGAACTTAGTTTGAGGGAGTAAGTTTAGGGCTACTGTTAGTTTTCGGTTCAATGTTACGTTTGGAGTTAGCGTGAGGGTCCGGTTAGGGTTGGGGTTGAGCTTAAGGTGTCCGCCTAGGGTTAGGTTTATGTCTGTGGTTTGAGTTAGGCTTCAGGTTAGGTTAGGTTTGAACTTAGTTTGAGGGAGTAAGTTTAGGGCTACTGTTAGTTTTCGGTTCAGTGTTACGGTTGGAGATAGCGTCAGGGTCAGGTTAGGGTTGGGGTTGAGCTTCAGGTGCCCGCCTAGGGTTAGGGTTATGTCTATGGTTTGAGTTAGGCTTCAGGTTAGGTTAGGTTTGAACTTAGTTTGAGGGATTAAGTTTAGGGCTACTGTTAGTTTTCGGTTCAGTGTTACGGTTGGAGTTAGCGTGAGGGTCAGGTTAGGGTTGGGTTTGAACTTCAGGTGTCCGCCTAGGGTTAGGGTTAGGTGTATGGTTTCATTTAGGCTTCAGGTTAGGTTAGGTTGGAACTTAGTTTGAGGGAGTAAGTTTAGGGCTACTGTTAGTTTTCGTTTAAATGTTACGGTTGGAGTAAGCGTCAGGGTCAGGTTAGGGTGGGGGTTAAGCATAAGGTGTCCGCCTAGGGTTAGGGTTAGGTCTATGGTTTCATTTAGGCTTCAGGTTAGGTTAGGATTGAACTTAGTTTGAGGGAGTAAGTTTAGGGCTACTGTTAGTTTTCGGTTCAATGTTACGTTTGGAGTTAGCGTGAGGGTCCGGTTAGGGTTGGGGTTGAGATTAAGGTGTCCGCCTAGGGTTAGGTTTATGTCTGTGGTTTGAGTTAGGCTTCAGGTTAGGTTAGGTTTGAACTTAGTTTGAGGGAGTAAGTTTAGGGCTACTGTTAGTTTTCGGTTCAGTGTTACGGTTGGAGATAGCGTCAGGGTCAGGTTAGGGTTGGGGTTGAGCTTCAGGTGTCCGCCTAGGGTTAGGGTTAGGTCTATGGTTTGAGTTAGGCTTCAGGTTAGGTTAGGTTTGAACTTAGTTTGAGGGATTAAGTTTAGGGCTACTGTTAGTTTTCGGTTCAGTGTTACGGTTGGAGTTAGCGTGAGGGTCAGGTTAGGGTTGGGTTTGAACTTCAGGCGTCCGCCTAGGGTTAGGGTTAGGTGTATGGTTTCATTTAGGCTTCAGGTTAGGTTAGGTTGGAACTTAGTTTGAGGCAGTAAGTTTAGGGCTACTGTTAGTTTTCGGGTAACTGTTACGGTTGGAGTTAGCGTCAGGGCCAGGTTAGGGTTGGGGTTGAGCTTAAGGTGTCCGCCTAGGGTTAGGGTTAGGTGTATGGTTTGATTTAGGCTTCAGGTTAGGTTAGGTTTGAAGTTAGTTTGAGGGAGTAAGTTTAGGGCTACTGTTAGTTTTCGGTTAACTGTTACAGTTGGAGTACGCGGCAGGGTCAGGTTAGGGTGGGGGTTAAGCATAAGGTGTCCGCCTAGGGTTAGGGTTAGGTGTATGGTTTGATTTAGGCTTCAGGTTAGGTTAGGTTTGAACCTAGTTTGAGGGAGTCAGTTTAGGGCTACTGTTAGTTTTCGTTTAACTGTTACGGTTGGAGTAAGCGTCAGGGTCAGGTTAGGGTGGGGGTTAAGCATAAGGTGTCCGCCTAGGGTTAGGGTTAGGTCTATGGTTTCATTTAGGCTTCAGGTTAGGTTAGGATTGAACTTAGTTTGAGGGAGTAAGTTTAGGGCCACTGTTAGTTTTCGGTTCAGTGTTACGGTTGGATTTACCCTCAGGGTCAGGTTAGGGTTGGGTTTAAGCTTAAGGTGTCCGCCTAGGGTTAGTGTTAAGTCTATTGTTTGAGTTAGGCTTCAGGTTAGGTTAGGTTTGAACTTAGTTTGAGGGAGACAGTTTAGTGCTACTGTTAGTTTTCGGTTCAGTGTTACGGTTGGAGTTAGCGTGAGGGTCAGGTTAGGGTTGGGTTTGAACTTCAGGTGTCCGCCTAGGGTTAGGGTTAGGTGTATGGTTTCATTTAGGCTTCAGGTTAGGTTAGGTTGGAACTTAGTTTGAGGCAGTAAGTTTAGGGCTACTGTTAGTTTTCGGGTAACTGTTACTGTTGGAGTTAGCGTCAGAGCCAGGTTAGGGTTGGGGTTGAGCTTAAGGTATCCGCCTACGGTTAGGGTTAGGTGTATGGTTTGATTTAGGCTTCAGGTTAGGTTAGGTTTGAAGTTAGTTTGAGGGAGTAAGTTTAGGGCTATTGTTAGTTTTCGGTTCAGTGTTACGGTTGGAGATAGCGTCAGGGTTAGGTTAGGGTTGGGGTTGAGCTTCAGGTGTCCGCCTTGGGTTAGGGTTAGGTCTATGGTTTGAGTTAGGCTTCAGGTTAGGTTAGGTTTGAACTTAGTTTGAGGGAGTAAGTTTAGGGCTACTGTTACATTTCGGTTCAGTGTTACGGTTGGAGATAGCGTCAGGGTCTGGTTAGGGTTGTGGTTGAGTTTCAGGTGTCCGCCTAGGGTTAGGGTTAGGTCTATGGTTTGAGTTAGGCTTCAAGTTAGGTTAGGTTTGAAGTTAGTTTGAGGGAGTAAGTTTAGGGCTACTGTTAGTTTTCGGTTCAGTGTTACAGTTGGAGTTAGCGTCAGGGCCAGGTTAGGGTTGGGGTTGAGCTTAAGGTGTCCGCCTAGGGTTAGGGTTAGGTGTATGGTTTGATTTAGGCTTCAGGTTAGGTTAGGTTTGAAGTTAGTTTGAGGGAGTAAGTTTAGGGCTATTGTTAGTTTTCGGTTAACTGTTACAGTTGGAGTAAGCGTCAGGGTCAGGTTAGGGTGGGGGTTAAGCAGAAGGTGTCCGCCTAGGGTTAATGTTAGTTCTATGATTTGATTTAGGCTTCAGGTTAGGTTAGGTTTGAACTTAGTTTGACGGAGTCAGTTTAGGGCCACTGTTAGTTTTAGGTTAATTGTTAAGGTTGGAGTAAGCATCAGGGTCAGGTTAGGTTTGGGGTTGAGCTTAAGGTGTCCGCCTAGGGTTAGGGTTAGGTTTATGGTTTGATTTAGGCTTCAGGTTAGGTTAGGTTTGAACTTAGTTTGAGGGAGTAAGTTTAGGGCTACTGTTAGTTTTCGTTTAACTGTTACGGTTGGAGTAAGCGTCAGGGTCAGGTTAGGGTGGGGGTTAAGCATAAGGTGTCCGCCTAGGGTTAGGGTTAGGTCTATGGTTTCATTTAGGCTTCAGGTTAGGTTAGGATTGAACTTAGTTTGAGGGAGTAAGTTTAGGGCTACTGTTAGTTTTCGGTTCAATGTTACGTTTGGAGTTAGCGTGAGGGTCCGGTTAGGGTTGGGGTTGAGCTTAAGGTGTCCGCCTAGGGTTAGGGTTAGGTCTGTGGTTTGAATTAGGCTTCAGGTTAGGTTAGGTTTGAACTTAGTTTGAGGGAGTAAGTTTAGGGCTACTGTTAGATTTCGGTTCAGTGTTACGGTTGGAGATAGCGTCAGGGTCAGGTTAGGGTTGGGGTTGAGCTTCAGGTGTCCGCCTAGGGTTAGGGTTAGGTCTATGGTTTGAGTTAGGCTTCAGGTTAGGTTAGGTTTGAACTTAGTTTGAGGGATTAAGTTTAGGGCTACTGTTAGTTTTCGGTTCAGTGTTATGGTTGGAGTTAGCGTGAGGGTCAGGTTAGGGTTTGGTTTGAATTTCAGGTGTCCGCCCAGGGTTAGGGTTAGGTGTATGGTTTCATTGTGGCTTCAGGTTAGGTTAGGTTGGAACTTAGTTTGAGGCAGTAAGTTTAGGGCTACTGTTAGTTTTCGGGTAACTGTTACGGTTGGAGTTAGCGTCAGGGCCAGGTTAGGGTTGGGGTTGAGCTTAAGGTGTCCACCTAGGGTTAGGGTTAGGTGTATGGTTTGATTTAGGCTTCAGGTTACGTTAGGTTTGAAGTTTGTTTGAGGGAGTAAGTTTAGGGCTACTGTTAGTTTTCGGTTACCTGTTACAGTTGGAGTACGCGGCAGGGTCAGGTTAGGGTGGGGGTTAAGCATAAGGTGTCTGCCTAGGGTTAGGATTAGGTCTGTGGTTTGAGTTAGGCTTCAGGTTAGGTTAGGTTTGAACTTAGTTTGAGGGGGTAAGTTTAGGGCTACTGTTAGTTTTCGGTTAACTGTTACGGTTGGAGTAAGCGTCAGGGTCAGGTTAGGGTTGGGGTCAAGCTTAAGGTGTCCGCCTAGGGTTAGGGTTAGGTCTATTGTTTGATTTAGGCTTCAGGTTAGGTTAGGTTTGAACTTAGTTTGAGCGAGTAATTTTAGGGCTACTGTTAGTTTTCGGTACAGTGTTACGGTTGGAGTTAGCGTGAGGGTCAGGTTAGTGTTGGTGTTGAGCTTAAGGTGTCCTCCTAGGGTTAGGGTTAGGTCTGTGGTTTGAGTGAGGCTTCAGGTTATATTAGGTTTGAACTTAGTTTGAGGGAGTAAGTTTAGGGCTACTGTTAGTTTTCGGTTCAGTGTTATGGTTGGAGATAGCGTCAGGTTCAGGTTAGGGTTGTGATTGGGCTTAAGGTGTCCGCCTAGGGTTAGGGTTAGGTCTATGGATGAGTTAGGGTCCAGGTTAGGGTAGGTGTGAACTTAGTTTGAGGGAGTAAGTTTAGGGCTACTGTTAGTTTTCGGTTCAGTGTTACGGTTGGAGATAGCGTCAGGGTCTGGTTAGGGTTGCGGTTGAGTTTCAGGTGTCCGCCTAGGGTAGGGTTATGTCTCTGGTTTGAGTTAGGCTTCAAGTTAGGTTAGGTTTGAAGTTAGTTTGAGGGAGTAAGTTTAGGGCTACTGTTACTTTTCGGGTAACTGTTACTGTTGGAGTTAGCGTCAGGGTCAGGTTAGGGTTGGGGTTGAGCTTAAGGTGTCCGCCTAGGGTTAGGGTTAGGTCTATTGTTTGAGTTAGGCTTCAGGTTAGGTTAGGTTTGAACTTCGTTTGTGGGAGACAGTTTAGGGCTACTGTTAGTTTTCGTTTAACTGTTACGGTTGGAGTGAGCGTCAGGGTCAAGTTAGGGTGGGGGTTAAGCATAAGGTGTCCACCTAGGGTTAGGGTTAGGTCTATGGTTTCATTTAGGCTTCAGGTTAGGTTAGGATTGAACTTAGTTTGAGGGAGTAATTTTAGGGCTACTGTTAGTTTTCGGTTCAATGTTACGTTTGGAGTTAGCGTGAGGTTCCGGTTAGGGTTCGGGTTGAGCTTAAGGTGTCCGCCTAGGGTTAGGGTTAGGTCTGTGGTTTGAGTTAGGCTTCAGGTTAGGTTAGGTTTGAACTTAGTTTGAGGGAGTAAGTTTAGGGCTACTGTTAGTTTTCGGTTCAGTGTTACTGTTGGAGATAGCGTCAGGGTCAGGTTAGGGTTGGGGTTGAGCTTCAGGTGTCCGCCTAGGGTTAGGGTTAGGTCTATGGTTTGAGTTAGGCTTCAGGTTAGGTTAGGTTGGAACTTAGTTTGAGGCAGTAAGTTTAGGGCTACTGTTAGTTTTCGGGTAACTGTTACTGATGGAGTTAGCGTCAGGGCCAGGTTAGGGTTGGGGTTGAGCTTAAGGTGTCCGCCTAGGGTTAGGGTTAGGGGTATGGTTTGATTTAGGCTTTAGGTTAGGTTAGGTTTGAAGTTAGTTTGAGGGAGTAACTTTAGGGCTATTGTTAGTTTTCGGTTCAGTGTTACGGTTGGAGATAGCGTCATGGTTATGTTAGGGTTGGGGTTGAGCTTCAGGTGCCCGCCTTGGGTTAGGGTTAGGTCTATGGTTTGAGTTAGGCTTCAGGTTAGGTTAGGTTTGAACTTAGTTTGAGGGAGTAAGTTTAGGGCTACTGTTAGTTTTCGGTTCAGTGTTACGGTTGGAGATAGCGTCAGGGTCTGGTTAGGGTTGTGGTTGAGTTTCAGGTGTCCGCCTAGGGTTAGGGTTATGTCTATGGTTTGAGTTAGGCTTCAAGTTAGGTTAGGTTTGAAGTTAGTTTGAGGGAGTAAGTTTAGGGCTACTGTTAGTTTTCGGTTAAGTGTTACGGTTGGAGTTAGCGTCAGGGCCAGGTTACTGTTGGGGTTGAGCTTAAGGTGTCCGCCTAGGGTTAGGGTTAGGTGTATGGTTTGATTTAGGCTTCAGGTTAGGTTAGGTTTGAAGTTAGTTTGAGGGAGTAAGTTTAGGGCTATTGTTAGTTTTCGGTTAACTGTTAGAGTTGGAGTAAGCGTCAGGATCAGGTTAGGGTTGGGGTCAAGCATAAGGTGTCCGCCTAGGGTTAGGGTTAGGTCTATGATTTGATTTAGGCTTCAGGTTAGGTTAGGTTTGAACTTAGTTTGACGGAGTCAGTTTAGGGCTACTGTTAGTTTTCGGTTAACTGTTAAGGTTGGAGTAAGCGTCAGGGTCATGTTAGGTTTGGGGTTGAGCTTAAGGTGTCAGCCTAGGGTTAAGGTTAGGTCTATGGTTTCATTTAGGCTTCAGGTTAGGTTAGGATTGAACTTAGTTTGAGGGAGTAAGTTTAGGGCCACTGTTAGTTTTCGGTTCAGTGTTACGGTTCGATTTAGCCTCAGGGTCAGGTTAGGGTTGGGGTTAAGCTTAATGTGTCTGCCTAGGGTAAGGATTAGGTCTATTGTTTGAGTTAGGCTTCAGGTTAGGTTAGGTTTGAACTTAGTTTGAGGGAAACAGTTTAGGGCTACTGTTAGTTTTCATTTAACTGTTACGGGACGAGTAAGCGTCAGGGTCAGGTTAGGATGGGGTTAAGCATAAGGTGTCCGCCTAGGGTTAGGGTTAGGTCTATGGTTTCATTTAGGCTTCAGGTTAGGTTAGGTTTGAACTTAGTTTGAGGGAGTAAGTTTAGGGCTACTGTTAGTTTTCGGTTCAGTGTTACGGTTGGAGATAGCGTCAGGGTCTGGTTAGGGTTGTGGTTGAGTTTCAGGTGTCTGCCTCGGGTAAGGGTTAGGTCTATGGTTTGAGTTAGGCTTCAAATTAGGTTAGGTTTGAAGTTAGTTTGAGGGAGTAAGTTTAGGGATACTGTTAGTTTTCGGGTAAATGTTACTGTTGGAGTTAGCGTCAGGGCCAGGTTAGGGTTGGGGTCGAGCTTAAGGTGTCCGCCTAGGTTTAGGGTTAGGTGTATGGTTTGATGTAGGCTTCAGGTTAGGTTAGGTTTGAACTTAGTTTGATGGAGTAAGTTTAGGGCTACTGTTAGTTTTCGTTTAACTGTTACTGTTGGAGTAAGCGTCAGGGTCAGGTTATGGTGGGGGTTAACCATAAGGTGTCCGCCTAGGGTTAGGGTTAGGTCTATGGTTTCATTTAGGCTTCAGGTTAGGTTAGGATTGAACTTAGTTTGAGGGAGTAAGTTTAGGACTACTCTTAGTTTTCGGTTCAGTGATATGGTTGGAGTTAGCCTGGAGGTCAGGTTAGGGTTGGGGTTGAGCTTAAGGTGTCCGCCTAGGGTTAGGGTTAGGTGTATGGTTTAATTTAGGCTTCAGGTTAGGTTAGGTTTGAAGTTAGTTTGAGGGAGTAAGTTTAGGGCTACTGTTAGTTTTCGGTTCAGTGTTATGGTTGGAGTTAGCGTGAGGGTCAGCTTAGGGTTGGGGATAAGCTTAAGGTGTCCGCCTAGGGGTAGGGTTAGGTCTGTGGTTTGAGTTAGGCTTCAGGTTAGGTTAGGTTTGAACTTAGTTTGAGGGAATAAGTTTAGGGCTACTGTTAGTTTTCGGTTCAGTGTTACGGTTGGAGATAGCGTCAGGGTCAGGTTAGGTTTGGGGTTGACCTTAAGGTGTCTGCCTATGGTTAGGGTTAGGTCTATGGTTTGAGTTAGGCTTCAGGTTAGATTAGGTTTGAAGTTAGTTTGAGGGTGTAAGTTCAGGGCTACTGTTAGTTTTCGGTTAACTGTTACAGTTGGAGTAAGCGTCAGGGTCAGGTTAGGGTGGGGTTAAGCATAAGATGTCCGCCTAGGGTTAGGGTTAGGTCTATGATTTGATTTAGGCTTCAGGTTAGGTTAGGTTTGAACTTAGTTTTTAGGGAGTCAGTTTAGGGCTACTGTTAGTTTTCGGTTACCTGTTACAGTTGGAGTACGCGGCAGGGTCAGGTTAGGGTGGGGGTTAAGCATAAGGTGTCTGCCTAGGGTTAGGATTAGGTCTGTGGTTTGAGTTAGGCTTCAGGTTAGGTTAGGTTTGAACTTAGTTTGAGGGGGTAAGTTTAGGGCTACTGTTAGTTTTCGGTTAACTGTTACGGTTGGAGTAAGCGTCAGGGTCAGGTTAGGGTTGGGGTCAAGCTTAAGGTGTCCGCCTAGGGTTAGGGTTATGTCTATTGTTTGAGTTAGGCTTCAGGTTATGTTAGGTTTGAACTTAGTTTGAGCGAGTAATTTTAGGGCTACTGTTAGTTTTCGGTACAGTGTTACGGTTGGAGTTAGCGTGAGGGTCAGGTTAGTGTTGGTGTTGAGCTTAAGGTGTCCTCCTAGGGTTAGGGTTAGGTCTGTGGTTTGAGTGAGGCTTCAGGTTATATTAGGTTTGAACTTAGTTTGAGGGAGTAAGTTTATGGCTACTGTTAGTTTTCGGTTCAGTGTTATGGTTGGAGATAGCGTCAGGTTCAGGTTAGGGTTGTGATTGGGCTTAAGGTGTCCGCCTAGGGTTAGGGTTAGGTCTATGGTTTGAGTTAGGGTCCAGGTTAGGGTAGGTTTGAACTTAGTTTGAGGGAGTAAGTTTAGGGCTACTGTTAGTTTTCGGTTCAGTGTTACGGTTGGAGATAGCGTCAGGGTCTGGTTAGGGTTGCGGTTGAGTTTCAGGTGTCCGCCTAGGGTAGGGTTATGTCTCTGGTTTGAGTTAGGCTTCAAGTTAGGTTAGGTTTGAAGTTAGTTTGAGGGAGTAAGTTTAGGGCTACTGTTAGTTTTCGGGTAACTGTTACTGTTGGAGTTAGCGTCAGGGTCAGGTTAGGGTTGGGGTTGAGCTTAAGGTGTCCGCCTAGGGTTAGGGTTAGGTCTATTGTTTGAGTTAGGCTTCAGGTTAGGTTAGGTTTGAACTTCGTTTGTGGGAGACAGTTTAGGGCTACTGTTAGTTTTCGTTTAAGTGTTACGGTTGGAGTGAGCGTCAGGGTCAAGTTAGGGTGGGGGTTAAGCATAAGGTGTCCGCCTAGGGTTAGGGTTAGGTCTATGGTTTCATTTAGGCTTCAGGTTAGGTTAGGATTGAACTTAGTTTGAGGGAGTAATTTTAGGGCTACTGTTAGTTTTCGGTTCAATGTTACGTTTTGGGGTTAGCGTGAGGTTCCGGTTAGGGTTCGGGTTGAGCTTAAGGTGTCCGCCTAGGGTTAGGGTTAGGTCTGTGGTTTGAGTTAGGCTTCAGGTTAGGTTAGGTTTGAACTTAGTTTGAGGGAGTAAGTTTAGGGCTACTGTTAGTTTTCGGTTCAGTGTTACTGTTGGAGATAGCGTCAGGGTCAGGTTAGGGTTGGGGTTGAGCTTCAGGTGTCCGCCTAGGGTTAGGGTTAGGTGTATGGTTTGATTTAGGCTTTAGGTTACGTTAGGTTTGAAGATAGTTTGAGGGAGTAACTTTAGGGCTATTGTTAGTTTTTGGTTCAGTGTTACGGTTGGAGATAGCGTCATGGTTATGTTAGGGTTGGCGTTGAGCTTCAGGTGCCCGCCTTGGGTTAGGGTTAGGTCTATGGTTTGAGTTAGGCTTCAGGTTAGGTTAGGTTTGAACTTAGTTTGAGGGAGTAAGTTTAGGGCTACTGTTAGTTTTCGGTTCAGTGTTACGGTTGGAGATAGCGTCAGGGTCTGGTTAGGGTTGTGGTTGAGTTTCAGGTGTCCGCCTAGGGTTAGGGTTATGTCTATGGTTTGAGTTAGGCTTCAAGTTAGGTTAGGTTTGAAGTTAGTTTGAGGGAGTAAGTTTAGGGCTACTGTTAGTTTTCGGTTAAGTGTTACGGTTGGAGTTAGCGTCAGGGCCAGGTTACTGTTGGGGTTGAGCTTAAGGTGTCCGCCTAGGGTTAGGGTTAGGTGTATGGTTTGATTTAGGCTTCAGGTTAGGTTAGGTTTGAAGTTAGTTTGAGGGAGTAAGTTTAGGGCTATTGTTAGTTTTCGGTTAACTGTTAGAGTTGGAGTAAGCGTCAGGATCAGGTTAGGGTTGGGGTCAAGCATAAGGTGTCCGCCTAGGGTTAGGGTTAGGTCTATGATTTGATTTAGGCTTCAGGTTAGGTTAGGTTTGAACTTAGTTTGACGGAGTCAGTTTAGGGCTACTGTTAGTTTTCGGTTAACTGTTAAGGTTGGAGTAAGCGTCAGGGTCATGTTAGGTTTGGGGTTGAGCTTAAGGTGTCAGCCTAGGGTTAAGGTTAGGTCTATGGTTTCATTTAGGCTTCAGGTTAGGTTAGGATTGAACTTAGTTTGAGGGAGTAAGTTTAGGGCCACTGTTAGTTTTCGGTTCAGTGTTACGGTTCGATTTAGCCTCAGGGTCAGGTTAGGGTTGGGGTTAAGCTTAATGTGTCTGCCTAGGGTAAGGATTAGGTCTATTGTTTGAGTTAGGCTTCAGGTTAGGTTAGGTTTGAACTTAGTTTGAGGGAAACAGTTTAGGGCTACTGTTAGTTTTCATTTAACTGTTACGGGACGAGTAAGCGTCAGGGTCAGGTTAGGATGGGGTTAAGCATAAGGTGTCCGCCTAGGGTTAGGGTTAGGTCTATGGTTTCATTTAGGCTTCAGGTTAGGTTAGGATTGAACGTAGTTTGAGGGAGTAAGTTTAGGGCTACTGTTAGTTTTCGGTTCAGTGTTACGGTTGGAGATAGCGTCAGGGTCTGGTTAGGGTTGTGGTTGAGTTTCAGGTGTCTGCCTCGGGTAAGGGTTAGGTCTATGGTTTGAGTTAGGCTTCAAATTAGGTTAGGTTTGAAGTTAGTTTGAGGGAGTAAGTTTAGGGATACTGTTAGTTTTCGGGTAAATGTTACTGTTGGAGTTAGCGTCAGGGCCAGGTTAGGGTTGGGGTCGAGCTTAAGGTGTCCGCCTAGGTTTAGGGTTAGGTGTATGGTTTGATGTAGGCTTCAGGTTAGGTTAGGTTTGAACTTAGTTTGATGGAGTAAGTTTAGGGCTACTGTTAGTTTTCGTTTAACTGTTACTGTTGGAGTAAGCGTCAGGGTCAGGTTATGGTGGGGGTTAACCATAAGGTGTCCGCCTAGGGTTAGGGTTAGGTCTATGGTTTCATTTAGGCTTCAGGTTAGGTTAGGATTGAACTTAGTTTGAGGGAGTAAGTTTAGGACTACTCTTAGTTTTCGGTTCAGTGATATGGTTGGAGTTAGCCTGGAGGTCAGGTTAGGGTTGGGGTTGAGCTTAAGGTGTCCGCCTAGGGTTAGGGTTAGGTGTATGGTTTAATTTAGGCTTCAGGTTAGGTTAGGTTTGAAGTTAGTTTGAGGGAGTAAGTTTAGGGCTACTGTTAGTTTTCGGTTCAGTGTTATGGTTGGAGTTAGCGTGAGGGTCAGCTTAGGGTTGGGGATAAGCTTAAGGTGTCCGCCTAGGGGTAGGGTTAGGTCTGTGGTTTGAGTTAGGCTTCAGGTTAGGTTAGGTTTGAACTTAGTTTGAGGGAATAAGTTTAGGGCTACTGTTAGTTTTCGGTTCAGTGTTACGGTTGGAGATAGCGTCAGGGTCAGGTTAGGTTTGGGGTTGACCTTAAGGTGTCTGCCTATGGTTAGGGTTAGGTCTATGGTTTGAGTTAGGCTTCAGGTTAGATTAGGTTTGAAGTTAGTTTGAGGGTGTAAGTTCAGGGCTACTGTTAGTTTTCGGTTAACTGTTACAGTTGGAGTAAGCGTCAGGGTCAGGTTAGGGTGGGGTTAAGCATAAGATGTCCGCCTAGGGTTAGGGTTAGGTCTATGATTTGATTTAGGCTTCAGGTTAGGTTAGGTTTGAACTTAGTTTGAGGGAGTCAGTTTAGGGCTACTGTTAGTTTTCGGTTACCTGTTACAGTTGGAGTACGCGGCAGGGTCAGGTTAGGGTGGGGGTTAAGCATAAGGTGTCTGCCTAGGGTTAGGATTAGGTCTGTGGTTTGAGTTAGGCTTCAGGTTAGGTTAGGTTTGAACTTAGTTTGAGGGGGTAAGTTTAGGGCTACTGTTAGTTTTCGGTTAACTGTTACGGTTGGAGTAAGCGTCAGGGTCAGGTTAGGGTTGGGGTCAAGCTTAAGGTGTCCGCCTAGGGTTAGGGTTATGTCTATTGTTTGAGTTAGGCTTCAGGTTATGTTAGGTTTGAACTTAGTTTGAGCGAGTAATTTTAGGGCTACTGTTAGTTTTCGGTACAGTGTTACGGTTGGAGTTAGCGTGAGGGACAGGTTAGTGTTGGTATTGAGCTTAAGGTGTCCTCCTAGGGTTAGGGTTAGGTCTGTGGTTTGAGTGAGGCTTCAGGTTATATTAGGTTTGAACTTAGTTTGAGGGAGTAAGTTTATGGCTACTGTTAGTTTTCGGTTCAGTGTTATGGTTGGAGATAGCGTCAGGTTCAGGTTAGGGTTGTGATTGGGCTTAAGGTGTCCGCCTAGGGTTAGGGTTAGGTCTATGGTTTGAGTTAGGGTCCAGGTTAGGGTAGGTTTGAACTTAGTTTGAGGGAGTAAGTTTAGGGCTACTGTTAGTTTTCGGTTCAGTGTTACGGTTGGAGATAGAGTCAGGGTCTGGTTAGGGTTGCGGTTGAGTTTCAGGTGTCCGCCTAGGGTAGGGTTATGTCTCTGGTTTGAGTTAGGCTTCAAGTTAGGTTAGGTTTGAAGTTAGTTTGAGGGAGTAAGTTTAGGGCTACTGTTAGTTTTCGGGTAACTGTTACTGTTGGAGTTAGCGTCAGGGTCAGGTTAGGGTTGGGGTTGAGCTTAAGGTGTCCGCCTAGGGTTAGGGTTAGGTCTATTGTTTGAGTTAGGCTTCAGGTTAGGTTAGGTTTGAACTTCGTTTGTGGGAGACAGTTTAGGGCTACTGTTAGTTTTCGTTTAAGTGTTACGGTTGGAGTGAGCGTCAGGGTCAAGTTAGGGTGGGGGTTAAGCATAAGGTGTCCGCCTAGGGTTAGGGTTAGGTCTATGGTTTCATTTAGGCTTCAGGTTAGGTTAGGATTGAACTTAGTTTGAGGGAGTAATTTTAGGGCTACTGTTAGTTTTCGGTTCAATGTTACGTTTGGGGTTAGCGTGAGGTTCCGGTTAGGGTTCGGGTTGAGCTTAAGGTGTCCGCCTAGGGTTAGGGTTAGGTCTGTGGTTTGAGTTAGGCTTCAGGTTAGGTTAGGTTTGAACTTAGTTTGAGGGAGTAAGTTTAGGGCTACTGTTAGTTTTCGGTTCAGTGTTACTGTTGGAGATAGCGTCAGGGTCAGGTTAGGGTTGGGGTTGAGCTTCAGGTGTCCGCCTAGGGTTAGGGTTAGGTGTATGGTTTGATTTAGGCTTTAGGTTAGGTTAGGTTTGAAGATAGTTTGAGGGAGTAACTTTAGGGCTATTGTTAGTTTTCGGTTCAGTGTTACGGTTGGAGATAGCGTCATGGTTATGTTAGGGTTGGCGTTGAGCTTCAGGTGCCCGCCTTGGGTTAGGGTTAGGTCTATGGTTTGAGTTAGGCTTCAGGTTAGGTTAGGTTTGAACTTAGTTTGAGGGAGTAAGTTTAGGGCTACTGTTAGTTTTCGGTTCAGTGTTACGGTTGGAGATAGCGTCAGGGTCTGGTTAGGGTTGTGGTTGAGTTTCAGGTGTCCGCCTAGGGTTAGGGTTATGTCTATGGTTTGAGTTAGGCTTCAAGTTAGGTTAGGTTTGAAGTTAGTTTGAGGGAGTAAGTTTAGGGCTACTGTTAGTTTTCGGTTAAGTGTTACGGTTGGAGTTAGCGTCAGGGCCAGGTTACTGTTGGGGTTGAGCTTAAGGTGTCCGCCTAGGGTTAGGGTTAGGTGTATGGTTTGATTTAGGCTTCAGGTTAGGTTAGGTTTGAAGTTAGTTTGAGGGAGTAAGTTTAGGGCTATTGTTAGTTTTCGGTTAACTGTTAGAGTTGGAGTAAGCGTCAGGATCAGGTTAGGGTTGGGGTCAAGCATAAGGTGTCCGCCTAGGGTTAGGGTTAGGTCTATGATTTGATTTAGGCTTCAGGTTAGGTTAGGTTTGAACTTAGTTTGACGGAGTCAGTTTAGGGCTACTGTTAGTTTTCGGTTAACTGTTAAGGTTGGAGTAAGCGTCAGGGTCATGTTAGGTTTGGGGTTGAGCTTAAGGTGTCAGCCTAGGGTTAGGGTTAGGTCTATGGTTTCATTTAGGCTTCAGGTTAGGTTAGGATTGAACTTAGTTTGAGGGAGTAAGTTTAGGGCCACTGTGAGTTTTCGGTTCAGTGTTACGGTTCGATTTAGCCTCAGGGTCAGGTTAGGGTTGGGGTTAAGCTTAATGTGTCCGCCTAGGGTAAGGATTAGGTCTATTGTTTGAGTTAGGCTTCAGGTTAGGTTAGGTTTGAACTTAGTTTGAGGGAAACAGTTTAGGGCTACTGTTAGTTTTCATTTAACTGTTACGGGACGAGTAAGCGTCAGGGTCAGGTTAGGATGGGGTTAAGCATAAGGTGTCCGCCTAGGGTTAGGGTTAGGTCTATGGTTTCATTTAGGCTTCAGGTTAGGTTAGGATTGAACGTAGTTTGAGGGAGTAAGTTTAGGGCTACTGTTAGTTTTCGGTTCAATGTTACGTTTGGTGTTAGCGTAACGGTCCGGTTATGGTTGGGGTTGAGCTTAAGGTGTCTGCCTAGGGTTAGGGTTAGGTCTGTGGTTTGAGTTAGGCTTCAGGTTAGGTTAGGTTTGAACTTAGTTTGAGGGAGTAAGTTTAGGGCTACTGTTAGTTTTCGGTTAACTGTTACGGTTGGAGAAAGCGTCAGTGTCAGGTTAGGGTTGGGGTCAAGGTTAAGGTGTCCGCCTAGGGTTAGGGTTAGGTCTATTGTTTGAGATAGGCTTCCGGTTAGGTTAGGTTTGAACTTAGTTTGAGCGAGTAAGTTTAGGGCTACTGTTCGTTTTCGGTACAGTGTTACGGTTGGAGTTAGCGTGAGGGTCAGGTTAAGGTTGGGGTTGAGCTTAAGGTGTCCTCCTAGGGTTAGGGTTAGGTCTGTGGTTTGAGTGAGGCTTCAGGTTAGGTTAGGTTTGAACTTAGTTTGAGGCAGTAAGTTTAGGGCTACTGTTAGATTTCGGTGCAGTGTTACGGTTGGAGATAGCGTCAGGGTCAGGTTAGGGTTGTGATTGAGCTTCAGGTGTCCGCCTAGGGTTAGGGTTAGGTCTATGGTTTGAGTTAGGGTCCAGGTTAGGGTAGGTTTGAACTTAGTTTGAGGGAGTAAGTTTAGGGCTCCTGTTAGTTTTCGGTTTAGTGTTACGGTTTGAGATAGCGTCAGGGTCTGGTTAGGGTTGTGGTTGAGTTTCAGGTGTCCGCCTAGGGTTAGGGTTATGTCTATGGTTTGAGTTAGGCTTCAAGTTAGGTTAGGTATGAAGTTAGTTTGAGGGAGTAAGTTTAGGGCTACTGTTAGTTTTCGCGTAACTGTTACTGTTGTAGTTAGCGTCAGGGCCAGGTTAGGGTTGGGGTTGAGCTTAAGGTGTCCTCCTAGGGTTAGGGTTAGGTCTATTGTTTGAGTTAGGCTTCAGGTTAGGTTAGGTTTGAACTTAGTTTGTGGGAGACAGTTTAGGGCTACTGTTAGTTTTCGTTTAACTGTTACGGTTGGAGTAAGCGTCAGGGTCAAGTTAGGGTGGGGGTTAAGCATAAGGTGTCCGCCTAGGGTTAGGGTTAGGTCTATGGTTTCATTTAGGCTTCAGGTTAGGTTAGGATTGAACTTAGTTTGAGGGAGTAAGATTAGGGCTACTGTTAGTTTTCGGTTCAATGTTACGTTTGGAGTTAGCGTGAGGGTCCGGTTAGGGTTGGGTTTGAACTTCAGGTGTCCGCCTAGGGTTAGGGTTAGGTGTATGGTTTCATTTAGGCTTCAGGTTAGGTTAGGTTGGAACTTAGTTTGAGGGAGTAAGTTTAGGGCTACTGTTAGTTTTCGTTTAACTGTTACGGTTGGATTAAGCGTCAGGGTCAGATTAGGGTGGGGGTTAAGCATAAGGTGTCCGCCTAGGGTTAGGGTTAGGTGTATGGTTTGATTTAGGCTTCAGGTTAGGTTAGGTTTGAAGTTAGTTTGAGGGAGTAAGTTTAGGGCTATTGTTAGTTTTCGGTTCAGTGTTACGGTTGGAGATAGCGTCAGGGTTAGGTTAGGGTTGGGGTTGAGCTTCAGGTGTCCGCCTTGGGTTAGGGTTAGGTCTATGGTTTGAGTTAGGCTTCAGGTTAGGTTAGGTATGAACTTAGTTTGAGGGACTAAGTTTAGGGCTTCTGTTAGTTTTCGGTTCAGTGTTTCGGTTGGAGATAACGTCAGGGTCCGGTTAGGGTTGTGGTTGAGTTTCAGGTGTCTGCCAAGGGTTAGGGTTAGGTCTATGGTTTGAGTTAGGCTTCAAGTTAGGTTAGGTTTGAAGTTAGTTTGAGGGAGTAAGTTTAGGGCTACTGTTAGTTTTCGGTTCAGTGTTACGGTTGGAGTTAGCGTCAGGGCCAGGGTAGGGTTGGGGTTGAGCTTAAGGTGTCCGCCTAGGGTTAGGGTTAGGTGTATGGTTTGATTTAGGCTTCAGGTTAGGTTAGGTTTGAAGTTACTTTGAGGGAGTAAGTTTAAGGCTATTGTTAGTTTTCGGTTAACTGTTACAGTTGGAGTAAACGTCAGGGTCAGGTTAGGGTGGGGGTTAAGCATAAGGTGTCCGCCTACGGTTAGGGTTAGGTCTATGATTTGATTTAGGCTTCAGGTTAGGTTAGGTTTGAACTTAGTTTGAGGGAGTCAGTTTAGGGCTACTGTTAGTTTTCGGTTAACTGTTAAGGTTGGAGTAAGCGTCAGGGTCAGGTTAGGTTTGGGGTTGAGCTTAATGTGTCCGCCTAGGGTTAGGGTTAGGTGTATGGTTTGATTTAGGCTTCAGGTTAGGTTAGGTTTGAACTTAGTTTGAGGGAGTAAGTTTAGGGCTACTGTTAGTTTTCGTTTAACTGTTACGGTTGGAGTAAGCGTCAGGGTCAGGTTAGGGTGGGGGTTAAGCATAAGGTGTCCGCCCAGGGTTAGGGTTAGGTCTATGGTTTCATTTAGGCTTCAGGTTAGGTTAGGATTGAACTTAGTTTGAGGGAGTAAGTTTAGGGCTACTGTTAGTTTTCGGTTCAATGTTACGTTTGGTGTTAGCGTAACGGTCCGGTTATGGTTGGGGTTGAGCTTAAGGTGTCTGCCTAGGGTTAGGGTTAGGTCTGTGGTTTGAGTTAGGCTTCAGGTTAGGTTAGGTTTGAACTTAGTTTGAGGGAGTAAGTTTAGGGCTACTGTTAGTTTTCGGTTAACTGTTACGGTTGGAGTAAGCGTCAGTGTCAGGTTAGGGTTGGGGTCAAGGTTAAGGTGTCCGCCTAGGGTTAGGGTTAGGTCTATTGTTTGAGTTAGGCTTCCGGTTAGGTTAGGTTTGAACTTAGTTTGAGCGAGTAAGTTTAGGGCTACTGTTAGTTTTCGGTACAGTGTTACGGTTGGAGTTAGCGTGAGGGTCAGGTTAAGGTTGGGGTTGAGCTTAAGGTGTCCTCCTAGGGTTAGGGTTAGGTCTGTGGTTTGAGTGAGGCTTCAGGTTAGGTTAGGTTTGAACTTAGTTTGAGGCAGTAAGTTTAGGGCTACTGTTAGTTTTCGGTGCAGTGTTACGGTTGGAGATAGCGTCAGGGTCAGGTTAGGGTTGTGATTGAGCTTCAGGTGTCCGCCTAGGGTTAGGGTTAGGTCTATGGTTTGAGTTAGAGTCCAGGTTAGGGTAGGTTTGAACTTAGTTTGAGGGAGTAAGTTTAGGGCTACTGTTAGTTTTCGGTTTAGTGTTACGGTTTGAGATAGCGTCAGGGTCTGGTTAGGGTTGTGGTTGAGTTTCAGGTGTCCGCCTAGGGTTAGGGTTATGTCTATGGTTTGAGTTAGGCTTCAAGTTAGGTTAGGTATGAAGTTAGTTTGAGGGAGTAAGTTTAGGGCTACTGTTAGTTTTCGCGTAACTGTTACTGTTGTAGTTAGCGTCAGGGCCAGGTTAGGGTTGGGGTTGAGCTTAAGGTGTCCGCCTAGGGTTAGGGTTAGGTCTATTGTTTGAGTTAGGCTTCAGGTTAGGTTAGGTTTGAACTTAGTTTGTGGGAGACAGTTTAGGGCTACTGTTAGTTTTCGTTTAACTGTTACGGTTGGAGTAAGCGTCAGGGTCAAGTTAGGGTGGGGGTTAAGCATAAGGTGTCCGCCTAGGGTTAGGGTTAGGTCTATGGTTTCATTTAGGCTTCAGGTTAGGTTAGGATTGAACTTAGTTTGAGGGAGTAAGTTTAGGGCTACTGTTAGTTTTCGGTTCAATGTTACGTTTGGAGTTAGCGTGAGGGTCCGGTTAGGGTTGGGTTTGAACTTCAGGTGTCCGCCTAGGGTTAGGGTTAGGTGTATGGTTTCATTTAGGCTTCAGGTTAGGTTAGGTTGGAACTTAGTTTGAGGGAGTAAGTTTAGGGCTACTGTTAGTTTTCCTTTAACTGTTACGGTTGGATTAAGCGTCAGGGTCAGGTTAGGGTGGGGGTTAAGCATAAGGTGTCCGCCTAGGGTTAGGGTTAGGTGTATGGTTTGATTTAGGCTTCAGGTTAGGTTAGGATTGAAGTTAGTTTGAGGGAGTAAGTTTAGGGCTATTGTTAGTTTTCGGTTCAGTGTTACGGTTGGAGATAGCGTCAGGGTTAGGTTAGGGTTGGGGTTGAGCTTCAGGTGTCCGCCTTGGGTTAGGGTTAGGTCTATGGTTTGAGTTAGGCTTCAGGTTAGGTTAGGTATGAACTTAGTTTGAGGGACTAAGTTTAGGGCTTCTGTTAGTTTTCGGTTCAGTGTTTCGGTTGGAGATAACGTCAGGGTCCGGTTAGGGTTGTGGTTGAGTTTCAGGTGTCCGCCAAGGGTTAGGGTTAGGTCTATGGTTTGAGTTAGGCTTCAAGTTAGGTTAGGTTTGAAGTTAGTTTGAGGGAGTAAGTTTAGGGCTACTGTTAGTTTTCGGTTCAGTGTTACGGTTGGAGTTAGCGTCAGGGCCAGGGTAGGGTTGGGGTTGAGCTTAAGGTGTCCGCCTAGGGTTAGGGTTAGGTGTATGGTTTGATTTAGGCTTCAGGTTAGGTTAGGTTTGAAGTTACTTTGAGGGAGTAAGTTTAAGGCTATTGTTAGTTTTCGGTTAACTGTTACAGTTGGAGTAAGCGTCAGGGTCAGGTTAGGGTGGGGGTTAAGCATAAGGTGTCCGCCTACGGTTAGGGTTAGGTCTATGATTTGATTTAGGCTTCAGGTTAGGTTAGGTTTGAACTTAGTTTGAGGGAGTCAGTTTAGGGCTACTGTTAGTTTTCGGTTAACTGTTAAGGTTGGAGTAAGCGTCAGGGTCAGGTTAGGTTTGGGGTTGAGCTTAATGTGTCCGCCTAGGGTTAGGGTTAGGTGTATGGTTTGATTTAGGCTTCAGGTTAGGTTAGGTTTGAACTTAGTTTGAGGGAGTAAGTTTAGGGCTACTGTTAGTTTTCGTTTAACTGTTACGGTTGGAGTAAGCGTCAGGGTCAGGTTAGGGTGGGGGTTAAGCATAAGGTGTCCGCCCAGGGTTAGGGTTAGGTCTATGGTTTCATTTAGGCTTCAGGTTAGGTTAGGATTGAACTTAGTTTGAGGGAGTAAGTTTAGGGCTACTGTTAGTTTTCGGTTCAATGTTACGTTTGGTGTTAGCGTAACGGTCCGGTTATGGTTGGGGTTGAGCTTAAGGTGTCTGCCTAGGGTTAGGGTTAGGTCTGTGGTTTGAGTTAGGCTTCAGGTTAGGTTAGGTTTGAACTTAGTTTGAGGGAGTAAGTTTAGGGCTACTGTTAGTTTTCGGTTAACTGTTACGGTTGGAGTAAGCGTCAGTGTCAGGTTAGGGTTGGGGTCAAGGTTAAGGTGTCCGCCTAGGGTTAGGGTTAGGTCTATTGTTTGAGTTAGGCTTCCGGTTAGGTTAGGTTTGAACTTAGTTTGAGCGAGTAAGTTTAGGGCTACTGTTAGTTTTCGGTACAGTGTTACGGTTGGAGTTAGCGTGAGGGTCAGGTTAAGGTTGGGGTTGAGCTTAAGGTGTCCTCCTAGGGTTAGGGTTAGGTCTGTGGTTTGAGTGAGGCTTCAGGTTAGGTTAGGTTTGAACTTAGTTTGAGGCAGTAAGTTTAGGGCTACTGTTAGATTTCGGTGCAGTGTTACGGTTGGAGATAGCGTCAGGGTCAGGTTAGGGTTGTGATTGAGCTTCAGGTGTCCGCCTAGGGTTAGGGTTAGGTCTATGGTTTGAGTTAGGGTCCAGGTTAGGGTAGGTTTGAACTTAGTTTGAGGGAGTAAGTTTAGGGCTACTGTTAGTTTTCGGTTTAGTGTTACGGTTTGAGATAGCGTCAGGGTCTGGTTAGGGTTGTGGTTGAGTTTCAGGTGTCCGCCTAGGGTTAGGGTTATGTCTATGGTTTGAGTTAGGCTTCAAGTTAGGTTAGGTATGAAGTTAGTTTGAGGGAGTAAGTTTAGGGCTACTGTTAGTTTTCGCGTAACTGTTACTGTTGTAGTTAGCGTCAGGGCCAGGTTAGGGTTGGGGTTGAGCTTAAGGTGTCCGCCTAGGGTTAGGGTTAGGTCTATTGTTTGAGTTAGGCTTCAGGTTAGGTTAGGTTTGAACTTAGTTTGTGGGAGACAGTTTAGGGCTACTGTTAGTTTTCGTTTAACTGTTACGGTTGGAGTAAGCGTCAGGGTCAAGTTAGGGTTGGGGTTAAGCATAAGGTGTCCGCCTAGGGTTAGGGTTAGGTCTATGGTTTCATTTAGGCTTCAGGTTAGGTTAGGATTGAACTTAGTTTGAGGGAGTAAGTTTAGGGCTACTGTTAGTTTTCGGTTCAATGTTACGTTTGGAGTTAGCGTGAGGGTCCGGTTAGGGTTGGGTTTGAACTTCAGGTGTCCGCCTAGGGTTAGGGTTAGGTGTATGGTTTCATTTAGGCTTCAGGTTAGGTTAGGTTGGAACTTAGTTTGAGGGAGTAAGTTTAGGGCTACTGTTAGTTTTCCTTTAACTGTTACGGTTGGATTAAGCGTCAGGGTCAGGTTAGGGTGGGGGTTAAGCATAAGGTGTCCGCCTAGGGTTAGGGTTAGGTGTATGGTTTGATTTAGGCTTCAGGTTAGGTTAGGATTGAAGTTAGTTTGAGGGAGTAAGTTTAGGGCTATTGTTAGTTTTCGGTTCAGTGTTACGGTTGGAGATAGCGTCAGGGTTAGGTTAGGGTTGGGGTTGAGCTTCAGGTGTCCGCCTTGGGTTAGGGTTAGGTCTATGGTTTGAGTTAGGCTTCAGGTTAGGTTAGGTATGAACTTAGTTTGAGGGACTAAGTTTAGGGCTTCTGTTAGTTTTCGGTTCAGTGTTTCGGTTGGAGATAACGTCAGGGTCCGGTTAGGGTTGTGGTTGAGTTTCAGGTGTCCGCCAAGGGTTAGGGTTAGGTCTATGGTTTGAGTTAGGCTTCAAGTTAGGTTAGGTTTGAAGTTAGTTTGAGGGAGTAAGTTTAGGGCTACTGTTAGTTTTCGGTTCAGTGTTACGGTTGGAGTTAGCGTCAGGGCCAGGGTAGGGTTGGGGTTGAGCTTAAGGTGTCCGCCTAGGGTTAGGGTTAGGTGTATGGTTTGATTTAGGCTTCAGGTTAGGTTAGGTTTGAAGTTACTTTGAGGGAGTAAGTTTAAGGCTATTGTTAGTTTTCGGTTAACTGTTACAGTTGGAGTAAGCGTCAGGGTCAGGTTAGGGTGGGGGTTAAGCATAAGGTGTCCGCCTACGGTTAGGGTTAGGTCTATGATTTGATTTAGGCTTCAGGTTAGGTTAGGTTTGAACTTAGTTTGAGGGAGTAAGTTTAGGGCTACTGTTAGTTTTCGTTTAACTGTTACGGTTGGAGTAAGCATCAGGGTCAGGTTAGGGTGGGGGTTAAGCATAAGGTGTCCGCCCAGGGTTAGGGTTAGGTCTATGGTTTCATTTAGGCTTCAGGTTAGGTTAGGATTGAACTTAGTTTGAGGGAGTAAGTTTAGGGCTACTGTTAGTTTTCGGTTCAATGTTACGTTTGGTGTTAGCGTAACGGTCCGGTTATGGTTGGGGTTGAGCTTAAGGTGTCTGCCTAGGGTTAGGGTTAGGTCTGTGGTTTGAGTTAGGCTTCAGGTTAGGTTAGGTTTGAACTTAGTTTGAGGGAGTAAGTTTAGGGCTACTGTTAGTTTTCGGTTAACTGTTACGGTTGGAGTAAGCGTCAGTGTCAGGTTAGGGTTGGGGTCAAGGTTAAGGTGTCCGCCTAGGGTTAGGGTTAGGTCTATTGTTTGAGTTAGGCTTCCGGTTAGGTTAGGTTTGAACTTAGTTTGAGCGAGTAAGTTTAGGGCTACTGTTAGTTTTCGGTACAGTGTTACGGTTGGAGTTAGCGTGAGGGTCAGGTTAAGGTTGGGGTTGAGCTTAAGGTGTCCTCCTAGGGTTAGGGTTAGGTCTGTGGTTTGAGTGAGGCTTCAGGTTAGGTTAGGTTTGAACTTAGTTTGAGGCAGTAAGTTTAGGGCTACTGTTAGTTTTCGGTGCAGTGTTACGGTTGGAGATAGCGTCAGGGTCAGGTTAGGGTTGTGATTGAGCTTCAGGTGTCCGCCTAGGGTTAGGGTTAGGTCTATGGTTTGAGTTAGGGTCCAGGTTAGGGTAGGTTTGAACTTAGTTTGAGGGAGTAAGTTTAGGGCTACTGTTAGTTTTCGGTTTAGTGTTACGGTTTGAGATAGCGTCAGGGTCTGGTTAGGGTTGTGGTTGAGTTTCAGGTGTCCGCCTAGGGTTAGGGTTATGTCTATGGTTTGAGTTAGGCTTCAAGTTAGGTTAGGTATGAAGTTAGTTTGAGGGAGTAAGTTTAGGGCTACTGTTAGTTTTCGCGTAACTGTTACTGTTGTAGTTAGCGTCAGGGCCAGGTTAGGGTTGGGGTTGAGCTTAAGGTGTCCGCCTAGGGTTAGGGTTAGGTCTATTGTTTGAGTTAGGCTTCAGGTTAGGTTAGGTTTGAACTTAGTTTGTGGGAGACAGTTTAGGGCTACTGTTAGTTTTCGTTTAACTGTTACGGTTGGAGTAAGCGTCAGGGTCAAGTTAGGGTGGGGGTTAAGCATAAGGTGTCCGCCTAGGGTTAGGGTTAGGTCTATGGTTTCATTTAGGCTTCAGGTTAGGTTAGGATTGAACTTAGTTTGAGGGAGTAAGTTTAGGGCTACTGTTAGTTTTCGGTTCAATGTTACGTTTGGAGTTAGCGTGAGGGTCCGGTTAGGGTTGGGTTTGAACTTCAGGTGTCCGCCTAGGGTTAGGGTTAGGTGTATGGTTTCATTTAGGCTTCAGGTTAGGTTAGGTTGGAACTTAGTTTGAGGGAGTAAGTTTAGGGCTACTGTTAGTTTTCCTTTAACTGTTACGGTTGGATTAAGCGTCAGGGTCAGGTTAGGGTGGGGGTTAAGCATAAGGTGTCCGCCTAGGGTTAGGGTTAGGTGTATGGTTTGATTTAGGCTTCAGGTTAGGTTAGGTTTGAAGTTAGTTTGAGGGAGTAAGTTTAGGGCTATTGTTAGTTTTCGGTTCAGTGTTACGGTTGGAGATAGCGTCAGGGTTAGGTTAGGGTTGGGGTTGAGCTTCAGGTGTCCGCCTTGGGTTAGGGTTAGGTCTATGGTTTGAGTTAGGCTTCAGGTTAGGTTAGGTATGAACTTAGTTTGAGGGACTAAGTTTAGGGCTTCTGTTAGTTTTCGGTTCAGTGTTTCGGTTGGAGATAACGTCAGGGTCCGGTTAGGGTTGTGGTTGAGTTTCAGGTGTCCGCCAAGGGTTAGGGTTAGGTCTATGGTTTGAGTTAGGCTTCAAGTTAGGTTAGGTTTGAAGTTAGTTTGAGGGAGTAAGTTTAGGGCTACTGTTAGTTTTCGGTTCAGTGTTACGGTTGGAGTTAGCGTCAGGGCCAGGTTAGGGTTGGGGTTGAGCTTAAGGTGTCCGCCTAGGGTTAGGGTTAGGTGTATGGTTTGATTTAGGCTTCAGGTTAGGTTAGGTTTGAAGTTACTTTGAGGGAGTAAGTTTAAGGCTATTGTTAGTTTTCGGTTAACTGTTACAGTTGGAGTAAGCGTCAGGGTCAGGTTAGGGTGGGGGTTAAGCATAAGGTGTCCGCCTAGGGTTAGGGTTAGGTCTATGATTTGATTTAGGCTTCAGGTTAGGTTAGGTTTGAACTTAGTTTGAGGGAGGCAGTTTAGGGCTACTGTTAGTTTTCGGTTAACTGTTAAGGTTGGAGTAAGCGTCAGGGTCAGGTTAGGTTTGGGGTTGAGCTTAATGTGTCCGCCTAGGGTTAGGGTTAGGTGTATGGTTTGATTTAGGCTTCAGGTTAGGTTAGGTTTGAACTTAGTTTGAGGGAGTAAGTTTAGGGCTACTGTTAGTTTTCGTTTAACTGTTACGGTTGGAGTAAGCGTCAGGGTCAGGTTAGGGTGGGGGTTAAGCATAAGGTGTCCGCCTAGGGTTAGGGTTAGGTGTATGGTTTGATTTAGGCTTCAGGTTAGGTTAGGTTTGAAGTTAGTTTGAGGGAGTAAGTTTAGGGCTATTGTTAGTTTTCGGTTCAGTGTTACGGTTGGAGATAGCGTCAGGGTTAGGTTAGGGTTGGGGTTGAGCTTCAGGTGTCCGCCTTGGGTTAGGGTTAGGTCTATGGTTTGAGTTAGGCTTCAGGTTAGGTTAGGTATGAACTTAGTTTAAGGGACTAAGTTTAGGGCTTCTGTTAGTTTTCGGTTCAGTGTTTCGGTTGGAGATAACGTCAGGGTCCGGTTAGGGTTGTGGTTGAGTTTCAGGTGTCCGCCAAGGGTTAGGGTTAGGTCTATGGTTTGAGTTAGGCTTCAAGTTAGGTTAGGTTTGAAGTTAGTTTGAGGGAGTAAGTTTAGGGCTACTGTTAGTTTTCGGTTTAGTGTTACGGTTTGAGATAGCGTCAGGGTCTGGTTAGGGTTGTGGTTGAGTTTCAGGTGTCCGCCTAGGGTTAGGGTTATGTCTATGGTTTGAGTTAGGCTTCAAGTTAGGTTAGGTATGAAGTTAGTTTGAGGGAGTAAGTTTAGGGCTACTGTTAGTTTTCGCGTAACTGTTACTGTTGTAGTTAGCGTCAGGGCCAGGTTAGGGTTGGGGTTGAGCTTAAGGTGTCCGCCTAGGGTTAGGGTTAGGTCTATTGTTTGAGTTAGGCTTCAGGTTAGGTTAGGTTTGAACTTAGTTTGTGGGAGACAGTTTAGGGCTACTGTTAGTTTTCGTTTAACTGTTACGGTTGGAGTAAGCGTCAGGGTCAAGTTAGGGTGGGGGTTAAGCATAAGGTGTCCGCCTAGGGTTAGGGTTAGGTCTATGGTTTCATTTAGGCTTCAGGTTAGGTTAGGATTGAACTTAGTTTGAGGGAGTAAGTTTAGGGCTACTGTTAGTTTTCGGTTCAATGTTACGTTTGGAGTTAGCGTGAGGGTCCGGTTAGGGTTGGGTTTGAACTTCAGGTGTCCGCCTAGGGTTAGGGTTAGGTGTATGGTTTCATTTAGGCTTCAGGTTAGGTTAGGTTGGAACTTAGTTTGAGGGAGTAAGTTTAGGGCTACTGTTAGTTTTCCTTTAACTGTTACGGTTGGATTAAGCGTCAGGGTCAGGTTAGGGTGGGGGTTAAGCATAAGGTGTCCGCCTAGGGTTAGGGTTAGGTGTATGGTTTGATTTAGGCTTCAGGTTAGGTTAGGTTTGAATTTAGTTTGAGGGAGTAAGTTTAGGGCTATTGTTAGTTTTCGGTTCAGTGTTACGGTTGGAGATAGCGTCAGGGTTAGGTTAGGGTTGGGGTTGAGCTTCAGGTGTCCGCCTTGGGTTAGGGTTAGGTCTATGGTTTGAGTTAGGCTTCAGGTTAGGTTAGGTATGAACTTAGTTTGAGGGACTAAGTTTAGGGCTTCTGTTAGTTTTCGGTTCAGTGTTTCGGTTGGAGATAACGTCAGGGTCCGGTTAGGGTTGTGGTTGAGTTTCAGGTGTCCGCCAAGGGTTAGGGTTAGGTCTATGGTTTGAGTTAGGCTTCAAGTTAGGTTAGGTTTGAAGTTAGTTTGAGGGAGTAAGTTTAGGGCTACTGTTAGTTTTCGGTTCAGTGTTACGGTTGGAGTTAGCGTCAGGGCCAGGTTAGGGTTGGGGTTGAGCTTAAGGTGTCCGCCTAGGGTTAGGGTTAGGTGTATGGTTTGATTTAGGCTTCAGGTTAGGTTAGGTTTGAAGTTACTTTGAGGGAGTAAGTTTAAGGCTATTGTTAGTTTTCGGTTAACTGTTACAGTTGGAGTAAGCGTCAGGGTCAGGTTAGGGTGGGGGTTAAGCATAAGGTGTCCGCCTAGGGTTAGGGTTAGGTCTATGATTTGATTTAGGCTTCAGGTTAGGTTAGGTTTGAACTTAGTTTGAGGGAGTCAGTTTAGGGCTACTGTTAGTTTTCGGTTAACTGTTAAGGTTGGAGTAAGCGTCAGGGTCAGGTTAGGTTTGGGGTTGAGCTTAATGTGTCCGCCTAGGGTTAGGGTTAGGTGTATGGTTTGATTTAGGCTTCAGGTTAGGTTAGGTTTGAACTTAGTTTGAGGGAGTAAGTTTAGGGCTACTGTTAGTTTTCGTTTAACTGTTACGGTTGGAGTAAGCGTCAGGGTCAGGTTAGGGTGGGGGTTAAGCATAAGGTGTCCGCCTAGGGTTAGGGTTAGGTGTATGGTTTGATTTAGGCTTCAGGTTAGGTTAGGTTTGAAGTTAGTTTGAGGGAGTAAGTTTAGGGCTATTGTTAGTTTTCGGTTCAGTGTTACGGTTGGAGATAGCGTCAGGGTTAGGTTAGGGTTGGGGTTGAGCTTCAGGTGTCCGCCTTGGGTTAGGGTTAGGTCTATGGTTTGAGTTAGGCTTCAGGTTAGGTTAGGTATGAACTTAGTTTGAGGGACTAAGTTTAGGGCTTCTGTTAGTTTTCGGTTCAGTGTTTCGGTTGGAGATAACGTCAGGGTCCGGTTAGGGTTGTGGTTGAGTTTCAGGTGTCCGCCAAGGGTTAGGGTTAGGTCTATGGTTTGAGTTAGGCTTCAAGTTAGGTTAGGTTTGAAGTTAGTTTGAGGGAGTAAGTTTAGGGCTACTGTTAGTTTTCGGTTCAGTGTTACGGTTGGAGTTAGCGTCAGGGCCAGGTTAGGGTTGGGGTTGAGCTTAAGGTGTCCGCCTAGGGTTAGGGTTAGGTGTATGGTTTGATTTAGGCTTCAGGTTAGGTTAGGTTTGAAGTTACTTTGAGGGAGTAAGTTTAAGGCTATTGTTAGTTTTCGGTTAACTGTTACAGTTGGAGTAAGCGTCAGGGTCAGGTTAGGGTGGGGGTTAAGCATAAGGTGTCCGCCTACGGTTAGGGTTAGGTCTATGATTTGATTTAGGCTTCAGGTTAGGTTAGGTTTGAACTTAGTTTGAGGGAGTCAGTTTAGGGCTACTGTTAGTTTTCGGTTAACTGTTAAGGTTGGAGTAAGCGTCAGGGTCAGGTTAGGTTTGGGGTTGAGCTTAATGTGTCCGCCTAGGGTTAGGGTTAGGTGTATGGTTTGATTTAGGCTTCAGGTTAGGTTAGGTTTGAACTTAGTTTGAGGGAGTAAGTTTAGGGCTACTGTTAGTTTTCGTTTAACTGTTACGGTTGGAGTAAGCATCAGGGTCAGGTTAGGGTGGGGGTTAAGCATAAGGTGTCCGCCCAGGGTTAGGGTTAGGTCTATGGTTTCATTTAGGCTTCAGGTTAGGTTAGGATTGAACTTAGTTTGAGGGAGTAAGTTTAGGGCTACTGTTAGTTTTCGGTTCAATGTTACGTTTGGTGTTAGCGTAACGGTCCGGTTATGGTTGGGGTTGAGCTTAAGGTGTCTGCCTAGGGTTAGGGTTAGGTCTGTGGTTTGAGTTAGGCTTCAGGTTAGGTTAGGTTTGAACTTAGTTTGAGGGAGTAAGTTTAGGGCTACTGTTAGTTTTCGGTTAACTGTTACGGTTGGAGTAAGCGTCAGTGTCAGGTTAGGGTTGGGGTCAAGGTTAAGGTGTCCGCCTAGGGTTAGGGTTAGGTCTATTGTTTGAGTTAGGCTTCCGGTTAGGTTAGGTTTGAACTTAGTTTGAGCGAGTAAGTTTAGGGCTACTGTTAGTTTTCGGTACAGTGTTACGGTTGGAGTTAGCGTGAGGGTCAGGTTAAGGTTGGGGTTGAGCTTAAGGTGTCCTCCTAGGGTTAGGGTTAGGTCTGTGGTTTGAGTGAGGCTTCAGGTTAGGTTAGGTTTGAACTTAGTTTGAGGCAGTAAGTTTAGGGCTACTGTTAGTTTTCGGTGCAGTGTTACGGTTGGAGATAGCGTCAGGGTCAGGTTAGGGTTGTGATTGAGCTTCAGGTGTCCGCCTAGGGTTAGGGTTAGGTCTATGGTTTGAGTTAGGGTCCAGGTTAGGGTAGGTTTGAACTTAGTTTGAGGGAGTAAGTTTAGGGCTACTGTTAGTTTTCGGTTTAGTGTTACGGTTTGAGATAGCGTCAGGGTCTGGTTAGGGTTGTGGTTGAGTTTCAGGTGTCCGCCTAGGGTTAGGGTTATGTCTATGGTTTGAGTTAGGCTTCAAGTTAGGTTAGGTATGAAGTTAGTTTGAGGGAGTAAGTTTAGGGCTACTGTTAGTTTTCGCGTAACTGTTACTGTTGTAGTTAGCGTCAGGGCCAGGTTAGGGTTGGGGTTGAGCTTAAGGTGTCCGCCTAGGGTTAGGGTTAGGTCTATTGTTTGAGTTAGGCTTCAGGTTAGGTTAGGTTTGAACTTAGTTTGTGGGAGACAGTTTAGGGCTACTGTTAGTTTTCGTTTAACTGTTACGGTTGGAGTAAGCGTCAGGGTCAAGTTAGGGTGGGGGTTAAGCATAAGGTGTCCGCCTAGGGTTAGGGTTAGGTCTATGGTTTCATTTAGGCTTCAGGTTAGGTTAGGATTGAACTTAGTTTGAGGGAGTAAGTTTAGGGCTACTGTTAGTTTTCGGTTCAATGTTACGTTTGGAGTTAGCGTGAGGGTCCGGTTAGGGTTGGGTTTGAACTTCAGGTGTCCGCCTAGGGTTAGGGTTAGGTGTATGGTTTCATTTAGGCTTCAGGTTAGGTTAGGTTGGAACTTAGTTTGAGGGAGTAAGTTTAGGGCTACTGTTAGTTTTCCTTTAACTGTTACGGTTGGATTAAGCGTCAGGGTCAGGTTAGGGTGGGGGTTAAGCATAAGGTGTCCGCCTAGGGTTAGGGTTAGGTGTATGGTTTGATTTAGGCTTCAGGTTAGGTTAGGTTTGAAGTTAGTTTGAGGGAGTAAGTTTAGGGCTATTGTTAGTTTTCGGTTCAGTGTTACAGTTGGAGATAGCGTCAGGGTTAGGTTAGGGTTGGGGTTGAGCTTCAGGTGTCCGCCTTGGGTTAGGGTTAGGTCTATGGTTTGAGTTAGGCTTCAGGTTAGGTTAGGTATGAACTTAGTTTGAGGGACTAAGTTTAGGGCTTCTGTTAGTTTTCGATTCAGTGTTTCGGTTGGAGATAACGTCAGGGTCCGGTTAGGGTTGTGGTTGAGTTTCAGGTGTCCGCCAAGGGTTAGGGTTAGGTCTATGGTTTGAGTTAGGCTTCAAGTTAGGTTAGGTTTGAAGTTAGTTTGAGGGAGTAAGTTTAGGGCTACTGTTAGTTTTCGGTTCAGTGTTACGGTTGGAGTTAGCGTCAGGGCCAGGTTAGGGTTGGGGTTGAGCTTAAGGTGTCCGCCTAGGGTTAGGGTTAGGTGTATGGTTTGATTTAGGCTTCAGGTTAGGTTAGGTTTGAAGTTACTTTGAGGGAGTAAGTTTAGGGCTACTGTTAGTTTTCGGTTAACTGTTAAGGTTGGAGTAAGCGTCAGGGTCAGGTTAGGTTTGGGGTTGAGCTTAATGTGTCCGCCTAGGGTTAGGGTTAGGTGTATGGTTTGATTTAGGCTTCAGGTTAGGTTAGGTTTGAACTTAGTTTGAGGGAGTAAGTTTAGGGCTACTGTTAGTTTTCGTTTAACTGTTACGGTTGGAGTAAGCATCAGGGTCAGGTTAGGGTGGGGGTTAAGCATAAGGTGTCCGCCCAGGGTTAGGGTTAGGTCTATGGTTTCATTTAGGCTTCAGGTTAGGTTAGGATTGAACTTAGTTTGAGGGAGTAAGTTTAGGGCTACTGTTAGTTTTCGGTTCAATGTTACGTTTGGTGTTAGCGTAACGGTCCGGTTATGGTTGGGGTTGAGCTTAAGGTGTCTGCCTAGGGTTAGGGTTAGGTCTGTGGTTTGAGTTAGGCTTCAGGTTAGGTTAGGTTTGAACTTAGTTTGAGGGAGTAAGTTTAGGGCTACTGTTAGTTTTCGGTTAACTGTTACGGTTGGAGTAAGCGTCAGTGTCAGGTTAGGGTTGGGGTCAAGGTTAAGGTGTCCGCCTAGGGTTAGGGTTAGGTCTATTGTTTGAGTTAGGCTTCCGGTTAGGTTAGGTTTGAACTTAGTTTGAGCGAGTAAGTTTAGGGCTACTGTTAGTTTTCGGTACAGTGTTACGGTTGGAGTTAGCGTGAGGGTCAGGTTAAGGTTGGGGTTGAGCTTAAGGTGTCCTCCTAGGGTTAGGGTTAGGTCTGTGGTTTGAGTGAGGCTTCAGGTTAGGTTAGGTTTGAACTTAGTTTGAGGCAGTAAGTTTAGGGCTACTGTTAGTTTTCGGTGCAGTGTTACGGTTGGAGATAGCGTCAGGGTCAGGTTAGGGTTGTGATTGAGCTTCAGGTGTCCGCCTAGGGTTAGGGTTAGGTCTATGGTTTGAGTTAGGGTCCAGGTTAGGGTAGGTTTGAACTTAGTTTGAGGGAGTAAGTTTAGGGCTACTGTTAGTTTTCGGTTTAGTGTTACGGTTTGAGATAGCGTCAGGGTCTGGTTAGGGTTGTGGTTGAGTTTCAGGTGTCCGCCTAGGGTTAGGGTTATGTCTATGGTTTGAGTTAGGCTTCAAGTTAGGTTAGGTATGAAGTTAGTTTGAGGGAGTAAGTTTAGGGCTACTGTTAGTTTTCGCGTAACTGTTACTGTTGTAGTTAGCGTCAGGGCCAGGTTAGGGTTGGGGTTGAGCTTAAGGTGTCCGCCTAGGGTTAGGGTTAGGTCTATTGTTTGAGTTAGGCTTCAGGTTAGGTTAGGTTTGAACTTAGTTTGTGGGAGACAGTTTAGGGCTACTGTTAGTTTTCGTTTAACTGTTACGGTTGGAGTAAGCGTCAGGGTCAAGTTAGGGTGGGGGTTAAGCATAAGGTGTCCGCCTAGGGTTAGGGTTAGGTCTATGGTTTCATTTAGGCTTCAGGTTAGGTTAGGATTGAACTTAGTTTGAGGGAGTAAGTTTAGGGCTACTGTTAGTTTTCGGTTCAATGTTACGTTTGGAGTTAGCGTGAGGGTCCGGTTAGGGTTGGGTTTGAACTTCAGGTGTCCGCCTAGGGTTAGGGTTAGGTGTATGGTTTCATTTAGGCTTCAGGTTAGGTTAGGTTGGAACTTAGTTTGAGGGAGTAAGTTTAGGGCTACTGTTAGTTTTCCTTTAACTGTTACGGTTGGATTAAGCGTCAGGGTCAGGTTAGGGTGGGGGTTAAGCATAAGGTGTCCGCCTAGGGTTAGGGTTAGGTGTATGGTTTGATTTAGGCTTCAGGTTAGGTTAGGTTTGAAGTTAGTTTGAGGGAGTAAGTTTAGGGCTATTGTTAGTTTTCGGTTCAGTGTTACAGTTGGAGATAGCGTCAGGGTTAGGTTAGGGTTGGGGTTGAGCTTCAGGTGTCCGCCTTGGGTTAGGGTTAGGTCTATGGTTTGAGTTAGGCTTCAGGTTAGGTTAGGTATGAACTTAGTTTGAGGGACTAAGTTTAGGGCTTCTGTTAGTTTTCGATTCAGTGTTTCGGTTGGAGATAACGTCAGGGTCCGGTTAGGGTTGTGGTTGAGTTTCAGGTGTCCGCCAAGGGTTAGGGTTAGGTCTATGGTTTGAGTTAGGCTTCAAGTTAGGTTAGGTTTGAAGTTAGTTTGAGGGAGTAAGTTTAGGGCTACTGTTAGTTTTCGGTTCAGTGTTACGGTTGGAGTTAGCGTCAGGGCCAGGTTAGGGTTGGGGTTGAGCTTAAGGTGTCCGCCTAGGGTTAGGGTTAGGTGTATGGTTTGATTTAGGCTTCAGGTTAGGTTAGGTTTGAAGTTACTTTGAGGGAGTAAGTTTAAGGCTATTGTTAGTTTTCGGTTAACTGTTACAGTTGGAGTAAGCGTCAGGGTCAGGTTAGGGTGGGGGTTAAGCATAAGGTGTCCGCCTAGGGTTAGGGTTAGGTCTATGATTTGATTTAGGCTTCAGGTTAGGTTAGGTTTGAACTTAGTTTGAGGGAGTCAGTTTAGGGCTACTGTTAGTTTTCGGTTAACTGTTAAGGTTGGAGTAAGCGTCAGGGTCAGGTTAGGTTTGGGGTTGAGCTTAATGTGTCCGCCTAGGGTTAGGGTTAGGTGTATGGTTTGATTTAGGCTTCAGGTTAGGTTAGGTTTGAACTTAGTTTGAGGGAGTAAGTTTAGGGCTTCTGTTAGTTTTCGTTTAACTGTTACGGTTGGAGTAAGCGTCAGGGACAGGTTAGGGTGGGGGTTAACCATAAGGTGTCCGCCTAGGGTTAGGGTTAGGTCTATGGTTTCATTTAGGCTTCAGGATAGGTTAGGATTGAACTTAGTTTGAGGGAGTAAGTTTAGGGCTACTGTTAGTTTTCGGTTCAATGTTACGTTTGGAGTTAGCGTAACGGTCCGGTTATGGTTGGGGTTGAGCTTAAGGTGTCTGCCTAGGGTTAGGGTTAGGTCTGTGGTTTGAGTTAGGCTTCAGGTTAGGTTAGGTTTGAACTTAGTTTGAGGGAGTAAGTTTAGGGCTACTGTTAGTTTTCGGTTAACTGTTACGGTTGGAGTAAGCGTCAGTGTCAGGTTAGGGTTGGGGTCAAGGTTAAGGTGTCTGCCTAGGGTTAGGGTTAGGTCTATTGTTTGAGTTAGGCTTCAGGTTAGGTTAGGTTTGAACTTAGTTTGAGCGAGTAAGTTTAGGGCTACTGTTAGTTTTCGGTACAGTGTTACGGTTGGAGTTAGCGTGAGGGTCAGGTTAGGGTTGGGGTTGAGCTTAAGGTGTCCTCCTAGGGTTAGGGTTAGGTCTGTGGTTTGAGAGAGGCTTCAGGTTAGGTTAGGTTTGAACTTAGTTTGAGGCAGTAAGTTTAGGGCTACTGTTAGTTTTCGGTGCAGTGTTACGGTTGGAGATAGCGTCAGGGTCAGGTTAGGGTTGTGATTGAGCTTCAGGTTTCCGCCTAGGGTTAGGGTTAGGTCTATGGTTTGAGTTAGGGTCCAGGTTAGGGTAGGTTTGAACTTAGTTTGAGGGAGTAAATTTAGGGCTACTGTTTGTTTTCGGTTTAGTGTTACGGTTTGAGATAGTGTCAGGGTCTGGTTAGGGTTGTGGTTGAGTTTCAGGTGTCAGCCTAGGGTTAGGGTTATGTCTATGGTTTGAGTTAGGCTTCAAGTTAGGTTAGGTATGAAGTTAGTTTGAGGGAGTAAGTTTAGGGCTACTGTTAGTTTTCGCGTAACTGTTACTGTTGTAGTTAGCGTCAGGGCCAGGTTAGGGTTGGGGTTGAGCTTAAGGTGTCCGCCTAGGGTTAGGGTTAGGTCTATTGTTTGAGTTAGGCTTCAGGTTAGGTTAGGTTTGAACTTAGTTTGTGGGAGACAGTTTAGGGGTACTGTTAGTTTTCGTTTAACTGTTACGGTTGGAGTAAGCGTCAGGGTCAAGTTAGGGTGGGGGTTAAGCATAAGGTGTCCGCCTAGGGTTAGGGATAGGTCTATGGTTTCATTTAGGCTTCAGGTTAGGTTAGGATTGAACTTAGTTTGAGGGAGTAAGTTTAGGGCTACTGTTAGTTTTCAGTTCAATGTTACGTTTTGTGTTAGCGTGAGGGTCCGGTTAGGGTTGGGGTTGAGCTTAAGGTGTCCGCCTAGGGTTAGGGTTAGGTCTGTGGTTTGAGTTAGGCTTCAGGTTAGGTTAGGTTTGAACTTAGTTTGAGGGAGTAAGTTTAGGGCTACTGTTAGTTTTCGGTTCAGTGTTACGGTTGGAGATAGCGTCAGGGTCAGGTTAGGGTTGGGGTTGATCTTCAGGTGTCTGCCTAGGGTTAGGGTTAGGTCTATGGTTTGAGTTAGGCTTAAAGTTAGGTTAGGTTTGAAGTTAGTTTGAGGGAGTAAGTTTAGGGCCACTGTTAATTTTCGGGTAACTGTTACTGTTGAGTTAGCGTCAGGGCCAGGTTAGGGTTGGGGTTGAGCTTAAGGTGTCCGCCTAGGGTTAGGGTTAGGTGTATGGTTTGATGTAGGCTTCAGGTTAGGTTAGGTTTGAACTTAGTTTGAGGGAGTAAGTTTAGGGCTACTGTTAGTTTTTGGTTAACTGTTACGGTTGGAGTTAGCGTGAGGTTCAGGTTAGGGTTGGGGATAAGCTTAAGGTGTCCGCCTAGGGTTAGGGTTAGGTCTGTGGTTTGAGTTAGGCTTCAGGTTAGGTTAGGTTTGAACTTAATTTGAGGAAATAAGTTTAGGGCTACTGTTAGTTTTCGGTTCAGTGTTACGGTTGGAGATAGCGTCAGGGTCAGGTTAGGTTTGGGGTTGAGCTTAAGGTGTCTGCCTAGGGTTAGGATTAGGTCTATGGTTTGAGTTAGGCTTCAGGTTAGATTAGGTTTGAAGTTAGTTTGAGGGTGTAAGTTCAGGGCTACTGTTAGTTTTCGGTTAACTGTTACAGTTGGAGTAAGCGTCAGGGTCAGGTTAGGGTGGGGTTAATCATAAGTTGTCCGCCTAGGGTTAGGGTTAGGTCTATGATTTGATTTAGGCTTCAGATTAGGTTAGGTTTGAACTTAGTTTGAGGGAGTCAGTTTAGGGCTACTGTTAGTTTTCGGTTCAGTGTTACGGTTGGAGATAGCGTCAGGGTCTGGTTAGGGTTGTGGTTGAGTTTCAGGTGTCCGCCTAGGGTTAGGGTTAGGTCTATGGTTTGAGTTAGGCTTCAAGTTAGGTTAGGATTGAACTTAGTTTGAGGGAGTAAGTTTAGGGCCACTGTTAGTTTTCGGTTCAGTGTTACGGTTGGATTTAGCCTCAGGGTCAGGTTAGGGTTGGGGTTAAGCTTAAGGTGTCCGCCTAGGGTTAGTGTTAAGTCTATTGTTTGAGTTAGGCTTCAGGTTAGGTTAGGTTTGAACTTAGTTTGAGGGAGACAGTTTAGTGCTACTGTTAGTTTTCGTTTAATTGTTACGGTTGGAGTAAGCGTCAGGGTCAGGTTAGGGTGGGGGTTAAGCATAAGGTGTCCGCCTAGGGTTAGGGTTAGGTCTATGGTTTCATTTAGGCTTCAGGTTAGGTTAGGATTGAACTTAGTTTGAGGGAGTAAGTTTAGGGCCACTGTTAGTTTTCGGTTCAGTGTTACGGTTCGATTTAGCCTCAGGGTCAGGTTAGGGTTGGGGTTAAGATTAAGGTGTCCGCCTAGGGATAGGGTTAGGTCTGTGGTTTGAGTGAGGCTTCAGGTTAGGTTAGGTTTGAACTTAGTTTGAGGGAGTAAGTTTAGGGCTACTGTTAGTTTTCGGTTCAGTGTTACGGTTGGAGATAGCATCAGGGTCAGGTTAGGGTTGTGATTGAGCTTCAGGTGTCCGCCTAGGGTTAGGGTTAGGTCTATGGTTTGAGTTAGGGTCCAGGTTAGGGTAGGTGTGAACTTAGTTTGACGGAGTAACTTTAGGGCTACTGTTAGTTTTCGGTTCAGTGTTACGGTTGGAGATAGTGTCAGGGTCTGGTTAGGGTTGTGGTTGAGTTTCAGGTGTCCGCCTAGGGTTAGGGTTAGGTCTATGGTTTGAGTTAGGCTTCAAGTTAGGTTAGGTTTGAAGTTAGTTTGAGGGAGTAAGTTTAAGGCTACTGTTAGTTTTCGGGTAACTGTTACTGTTGGAGTTAGCGTCAGGGCCAGGTTAGGGTTGGGGTTGAGCTTAAGGTGTCCGCCTAGGGTTAGGGTTAAGTCTATTGTTTGAGTTAGGCTTCAGGTTAGGTTAGGTTTGAACTTAGTTTGAGGGAGACAGTTTAGGGCTACTGTTAGTTTTCATTTAACTGTTACGGTTGGAGTAAGCGTCAGGGTCAGGTTAGGGTGGGGGTTAAGCATAAGGTGTCCGCCTAGGGTTAGGGTTAGGTCTGTGGTTTCATTTAGGCTTCAGGTTAGGTTAGGATTGAACGTAGTTTGAGGGAGTAAGTTTAGGGCTACTGTTAGTTTTCGGTTCAATGTTACGTTTGGAGTTAGCGTGAGGGTCCGGTTAGGGTTGGGGTTGAGCTTAAGGTGTCCGCCTAGGGTTAGGGTTATGTCTGTGGTTTGATTTAGGATTCACGTTAGGTTAGGTTTGAACTTAGTTTGAGGGAGTAAGTTTAGGGCTACTGTTAGTTTTCGGGTAACTGTTACTGTTGGAGTTAGCGTCAGGGCCAGGTTAGGGTTGGGGTTGAGCTTAAGGTGTCCGCCTAGGGTTAGGGTTAGGTCTGTGGTTTGAGTTAGGCTTCAGGTTAGGTTAGGTTTGAACTTAGTTTGAGGGAGTAAGTTTAGGGCTACTGTTAGTTTTCGGTTCAGTGTTACGGTTGGAGATAGCGTCAGGGTCAGGTTAGGGTTGGGGTTGAGCTTCAGGTGTCCGCCTAGAGTTAGGGTTAGGTCTATGGTTTCAGTTAGGCTTCAGTTTAGGTTAGGTTTGAACTTAGTTTTAGGGAGTAAGTTTAGGGCTACTGTTAGTTTTCGGTTCAGTGTTATGGTTGGAGTTAGCGTGAGGGTCAGGTTAGTGTTGGGTTTGAACTTCAGGTGTCCGCCTAGGGTTAGGGTTAGGTGTATGGTTTGATTTAGGCTTCAGGTTAGGTTAGGTTTGAACTTAGTTTGAGGCAGTAAGTTTAGGGCTACTGTTAGTTTTCGGGTAACTGTTACAGTTGGAGTTAGCGTCAGGGCCAGGTTAGGGTTGGGGTTGAGCTTAAGGTGTCCGCCTAGGGTTAGGGTTAGGTGTATGGTTGGATTTAGGCTCCAGGTTAGGTTATGTTTGAACTTAGTTTGAGGGAGTAAGTTTAGGGCTACTGTTAGTTTTCGGTTAACTGTTACAGTTGGAGTAAGCGTCAGGGTCAGGGTAGGGTGGGGATTAAGCATAAAGTGTCCGCCTAGGGTTAGGCTTAGGTCTATGATTTGATTTAGGCTTCAGGTTAGGTTAGGTTTGAAGTTAGTTTGAGGGAGTAAGTTTAGGGCTACTCTTAGTTTTCGGTTCAGTGTTACGGTTGGAGTAAGCGTCATGGTCAGGTTATGGTGGGGGTTAACCATAAGGTGTCCGCCTAGGGTTAGGGTTAGGTCTATGGTTTCATTTAGGCTTCAGGTTAGGTTAGGATTGAACTTAATTTGAGGGAGTAAGTTTAGGACTACTCTTAGTTTTCGGATCAGTGAAATGGCTGGAGTTAGCCTGGAGGTCAGGTTAGGGTTGGGGTTGAGAATAAGTTGTCCGCCTAGGGTTAGGGTTAGGTCTATGGTTTGAGTTAGGCTTCTGGTTAGATTAGGTTTCAAGTTAATTTGAGGGTGTAAGTTCAGGGCTACTGTTAGTTTTCGGTTAACTGTTACAGTTGGAGTAAGCGTCAGGGTCAGGTTAGGGTGTGGGTTAAGCATAAGTTGTCCCACTAGGGTTAGGGTTAGGTCTATGATTTGATTTAGGCTTCAGGTTAGGTTAGGTTTGAACTTAGTTTGAGGGAGTCAGTTTAGGGCTACTGTTAATTTTCGGTTCAGTGTTACGGTTGGAGATAGCGTCAGGGTCTGGTTAGGGTTGTGGTTGAGTTTTAGGTGTCCACCTAGGGTTAGGGTTTGGTATATGGTTTGAGTTAGGCTTCAAATTAGGTTAGGTTTGAAGTTAGTTTGAGGGAGTAAGTTTAGGGCTACTGTTAGTTTTCGGGTAACTGTTACTGTTGGAGTTAGCGTCAGGGCCAGGTTAGGGTTGGGGTTGAGCTTCAGGTGTCCGCCTAGGCTTAGGGTTAGGTGTATGGTTTGATTTAGGCTTCAGGTTAGGTTATGTTTGAACTTAGTTTGAGGGAGTAAGTTTAGGGCTACTGTTAGTTTTCGGTTAACTGTTACAGTTGGAGTAAGCGTCAGGGTCAGGTTAGGTTTGGGGTTAAAGTTAAGGTGTCCGCCTAGGGTTAGGGTTAGGTGTATGGTTTGATTTAGGCTTCAAGTTAGGTTAGGTGTGAACTTAGTTTGAGGGAGTAAGTTTAGGGCTATTGTTAGTTTTCGGTTCAGTATTATGGTTGGAGATAGCGTCAGGGTCAGGTTAGGGTTGGGGTTAGCTTGAGGTGTCTGCCTAGGGTTAGGGTTAGGTCCATGGTTTGATTTAGGCTTCAGGTTAGGTTAGGTTTGAACTTAGATTGAGGGAGTAAGTTTAGGGCTACTGCTAGTTTTCGGGTAACTGTTACGGTTGGAGTTAGCGTTAGGGCCAGGTTATGTTTGGGGTTGAACTTAAGGTGTCCGCCTAGAGTTACGGTTAGGTGTATGGTTTTATTTAGGCTTCAGGTTAGGTTATGTTTGAACTTAGTTTGAGGGCGTAAGTTTAGGACTACTGTTAGTTTTCGGTTAACTGTTATGGTTGGAGTAAGCATCAGGGTCACGTTAGGTTTGGGGTTGAGCTTAAGGTGTCCGCCTAGGGTTAGGGTTAGGTGTATGGTTTGATTTAGGCTTCAGGTTAGGTTAGGTTTGAAGTTAGTTTGAGGGAGTAAGTTTAGGGCTACTGTTAGTTTTTGGTTAACTGTTACAGTTGGAGTAAGCGTCAATGTCAGGGTAGGGTGGGGTTTAAGCATGAGGTGTCCGCATAGGGTTAGGGATAGGTCTATGATTTGATTTAGGCTTCAGGTTAGGTTAGGTTTGAACTTAGTTTGAGGGAGTCAGTTTAGGTCTACTGTTAGTTTTCGGTTCAGTGTTACGGTTGGATTTAGCCTCAGGGTCAGGTTAGGGTTGGGGTTAAGCTTAAGGTGTCCGCCTAGGGTTAGGATTAGGTCTATGGTTTGATTTAGGCTTCAGGTTAGGTTAGGTTTGAAGTTAGTTTGAGGGAGTAAGTTTAGGGCTACTGTTAGTTTTCGGTTCAGTGTTACGGTTGGAGATTACGTCAGGGTCTGGTTAGGGTTGTGGTTGAGTTTCAGGTGTCCGCCTAATGTTAGGGTTAGGTCTATGGTTTGAGTTAGGCTTCAAGTTAGGTTAGGTTTGAAGTTAGTTTAAGGGAGTAAGTTTAGGGCTACTGTTAGTTTTCGGGTAACTGTTACTGTTGGAGTTAGCGTCAGGGCCAGGTTCGGGTTGGGGTTGAGCTTAAGGTGTCCGCCTAGGTTTAGGGTTAGGTGTATGGTTTGATTTAGGCTTCAGGTTAGGTTAGGTTTGAACTTAGTTTGATGGAGTAAGTTTAGGGCTACTGTTAGTTTTCGTTTAACTGTTACGGTTGGAGTAAGCGTCAGGGTCAGGTTCGGGTGGGGGTTAAGCATAAGGTGTCCGCCTAGGGTTAGGGTTAGGTCTATGGTTTCATTTAGGCTTCAGGTTAGTTTAGGATTGAACTTAGTTTGAGGGAGTAAGTTTAGGACTACTCTTAGTTTTCGGTTCATTGATATGGTTGGAGTTAGCCTGGAGGTCAGGTTAGGGTTGGGGTCAAGCTTAAGGTGTCCGCCTAGGGTTAGGGTTAGGTCTATTGTTTGAGTTAGGCTTCAGTTTAGGTTAGGTTTGAACTTAGTTTGAGGGAGTAAGTTTAGGGCTACAGTTAGTTATCGGTTCAGTGTTACGGTTGGCGTTAGCGTGAGGGTCATGGTAGGGTTGGGGTTGAGCTTAAGGTGTCCTCCTAGGGTTAGGGTTAGGTCTGTGGTTTGAGTTAGGCTCCAGGTTAAGTTAGGTTTGAACTTAGTTTGAGGGAGTAAGTTTAGGGCTACTGTTAGTTTTCGGTTTAGTGTTACGGTTGGAGATAGCGTCAGGGTCTGGTTAGGGTTGTGGTTGAGTTTCAGGTGTCCACCTAGGGTTAGGGTTAGGTCTATGGTTTGAGTTAGGCTTCAAGTTAGGTTAGGTTTGAAGTTAGTTTGAGGGAGTATGTTTAGGGCTGCTGTTAGTTTTCGTTTAACTGTTACGGTTGGAGTAAGCGTCAGGGTCAGGTTAGGGTGGGGGTTAAGCATAAGGTGTCCGCCTAGGGTTAGGGTTATATCTATGGTTTCATTTAGGCTTCAGGTTAGGTTAGGATTGAACTTAGTTTGAGGGAGTAAGTTTAGGGCCACTGTTAGTTTTCGGTTCAGTATTACGGTTGGATTTAGCCTCAGGGTCAGGTTAGGGTTGGGGTTAAGCTTAAGGTGTCCGCCTAGGGTTAGGGTTAAGTCTATTGTTTGAGTTAGGCTTCAGGTTAGGTTAGGTTTGAACTTAGTTTGAGGGAGACAGTTTAGGGCTACTGTTAGTTTTCATTTAACTGTTACGGTTGGAGTAAGCGTCAGGGTCAGGTTAGGGTGGGGGTTAAGCATAAGGTGTCCGCCTAGGGTTAGGGTTAGGTCTATGGTTTCATTTAGGCTTCAGGTTAGGTTAGGATTGAAATTAGTTTGAGGGAGTAAGTTTAGGGCTACTGTTAGTTTTCGGTTCAATGTTACGTTTGGAGTTAGCGTGACGGTCCGGTTAGGGTTGGGGTTGAGCTTAAGGTGTCTGCCTAGGGTTAGGGTTAGGTCTGTGGTTTGAGTTAGGCTTCAGGTTAGGTTAGGTTTGAACTTAGTTTGAGGGAGTAAGTTTAGGGCTACTGTTAGTTTTCGGTTAACTGTTACGGTTGGAGTAAGCGTCAGGGTCAGGTTAGTGTTGGGGTAAAGCTTAAGGTGTCCGCCTAGGGTTAGGGTTAGGTCTATTGTTTGAGTTAGGCTTCAGGTTAGGTTAGGTTTGAACTTAGTTTCAGGGAGTAAGTTTAGGGCTACTGTTAGTTTTCGGTTCAGTGTTACAGTTGGAGATAGCGTCAGGGTCAGGTTAGGGTTGTGATTGTGCTTCAGGTGTCCGCCTAGGGTTAGGGTTAGGTCTATGGTTTGAGTTAGGGTCCAGGTTAGGGTAGGTTTGAACTTAGTTTGAGGGAGTAAGTTTAGGGCTACTGTTAGTTTTCGGGTAACTGTTACTGTTGGAGTTAGCGTCAGGGCCAGGTTTGGGTTGGGGTTGAGCTTAAGGTGTCCGCCTAGGGTTAGGGTTAGGTGTATGGTTTGATTTAGGCTTCAGGTTAGGTTAGGTTTGAAGTTAGTTTGAGGGAGTAAGTTTAGGGCTATTGTTAGTTTTCGGTTAACTGTTACAGTTGGAGTAAGCGTCAGGGTCAGGTTAGGGAGGGGGTTAAGCATAAGGTGTACGCCTAGGGTTAGGGTTAGGTCTATGATTTGATTTAGGCTTCAGGTTAGGTTAGTTTTGAACTTAGTTCGAGGGAGTCAGTTTAGGGCTACTGTTAGTTTTCGGTTAACTGTTAACATTGGAGTAAGCGTCAGGGTCAGGTTACGTTTGGGGTTGAGCTTAAGGTGTCCGCCTAGGGTTAGGGTTATGTGTATGGTTTGATTTAGGCTTCAGGTTAGGTTAGGTTTGAAGTTAGTTTGAGGGAGTAAGTTTAGGGCTACTGTTAGTTTTCGGTTAACTGTTACGGTTGGAGTAAGCGTCAGGGTCAGGTTAGGGTTGGGGGTCAAGCTTAAGGTGTCCGCCTAGGGTTAGGGTTAGGTCTATTGTTTGAGTTAGGCTTCAGGTTAGGTTAGGTTTGAACTTAGTTTGAGCGAGTAAGTTTAGGGCTACTGTTAGTTTTCGGTACAGTGTTACGGTTGGAGTTGGCGTGAGGGTCAGGTTAGGGTTGGTGTTGAGCTTAAGGTGTCCTCCTAGGGTTAGGGTTAGGTCTGTTCTTTGAGTGAGGCTTCAGGTTAGGTTAGGTTTGAACTTAGTTTGAGGGTGTAAGTTTAGGGCTACTGTTAGTTTACGGTTCAGTGTTACGGTTGGAGATAGCGTCAGGGTCAGGTTAGGGTTGTGATTGAGCTTCAGGTGTCCGCCTAGGTTTAGGGTTAGGTCTATGGTTTGAGTTAGGGTCCAGGTTAGGGTAGGCTTGAACTTAGTTTGAGGGAGTAAGTTTAGGGCTACTGTTAGTTTTCGGTTCAGTGTTACGGTTGGAGATAGCGTCAGGGTCTGGTTAGGGTTGTGGTTGAGTTTCAGGTGTCCGCCTAGGGTTAGGGTTAGGTCTATTGTTTGAGTTAGGCTTCAAGTTTGGTTAGGTTTGAACTTAGTGTGAGTGAGACACTTTAGGACCACTGTTAGTTTTCATTTATCTGTTACGTTTGGAGTAAGCGTCAGGGTCAGGTTAGGGTGGGGGTTAAGCATAAGGTGTCCGCCTAGGGTTAGGGTTAGGTCTATGGTTTCATTTAGGCCTCAGGTTAGGTTAGGATTGAACTTAGTTTGAGGGAGTAAGTTTAGGGCCACTGTTAGTTTTCGGTTCAGTGTTACGGTTCGATTTAGCCTCAGGGTCAGGTTAGGTTTGGGGTTAAGCTTAAGGTGTCCGCCTAGGGTTAGGGTTTGGTCTATTGTTTGAGTTAGGCTTCAGGTTAGGTTAGGTTTGAACTTAGTGTGAGGGAGACAGTTTAGGACTACTGTTAGTTTTCATTTATCTGTTACGTTTGGAGTAAGCGTCAGGGTCAGGTTAGGGTGGGGGTTAAGCATAAGGTGTCCGCCTAGGGTTAGGGTTAGGTCTATGGTTTCATTTAGGCTTCTGGTTAGGTTAGGATTGAACTTAGTTTGAGGGAGTAAGTTTAGGGCTACTGTTAGTTTTCGGTTTAATGTTACGTTTGGAGTTAGCGTGAGGGTCCGGTTAGGGTTGGGGTTGAGCTTAAGGTGTTCGCCTAGGGTTAGGGTTAGGTCTGTGGTTTGAGTTAGGCTTCAGGTTAGGTTAGGTTTGAACTTAGTTTGAGGGAGTAAGTTTAGGGCTACTGTTAGTTTTCGGTTAACTGTTACGGTTGGAGTAAGCGTCAGGGTCAGGGTAGGGTTGGGGTCAAGCTTCAGGTGTCCGCCTAGGGTTAGGGTTAGGTCTATTGTTTGAGTTAGTCTTCAGGTTAGGTTAGGTATGAACTTAGTTTGAGGGAGTAAGTTTAGGGCTACTGTTAGTTTTCGGTTCAGTGTTACGGTTGGAGTTAGCGTGAGGGACAGGTTAGGGTTGGGGTTGTGCTTAAGGTGTCCTCCTAGGGTTAGGGTTAGGTCTGTGGTTTGAGTTAGGCTTCAGGTTATGTTAGGTTTGAACTTAGTTTGAGGGAGTAAGTTTAGGGCTACTGTTAGTTTTCGGGTAACTGTTACTGTTGGAGTTAGCGTCATGGCCAGGTTAGGGTTGGGGTTGAGCTTAAGGTGTCCGCCTATGGTTAGGGTTAGGTGTATGGTTTCATTTAGGCTTCAGGTTAGGTTAGGTTGGAACTTAGTTTGAGGCAGTAAGTTTAGGGCTACTGTTAGTTTTCGGGTAACTGTTACGGTTGGAGTTAGCGTCAGGGCCAGGTTAGGGTTGGGGTTGAGCTTAAGGTGTCCGCCTAGGGTTAGGTTTAGGTCTGTGGTTTGAGTTAGGCTTCAGGTTAGGTTAGGTTTGAACTTAGTTTGAGGGAGTAAGTTTAGGGCTACTGTTAGTTTTTGGTTCAGTGTTACGGTTAGAGATAGCGTCAGGGTCAGGATAGGGTTGGGGTTGAGCTTCAGGTGTCCGCCTAGGGTTTGGGTTAGGTCTATGGTATGAGTTAGGCTCCAGGTTAGGTTAGGTTTGAACTTAGTTTGAGGGAGTAAGTTTAGGGCTACTGTTTGTTTTCGGTTCAGTGTTACGGTTGGAGATAGCGTCAGGGTCTGTTTAGGCTTGTGGTTGAGTTTCAGGTGTCCGCCTAGGGTTAGGGTTAGGTCTATGGTTTTAGTTAGGCTTCAAGTTAGGTTAGGTTTGAAGTTAGTTTGAGGGAGTAAGTTTAGGGCTACTGTTAGTTTTCGGGTAACTGTTACTGTTGGAGTTAGCGTCAGGGCCAGTTTCGGGTTGGGGTTGAGCTTAAGGTGTCCGCCTAGGGTTAGGGTTAGGTGTATGGTTTGATTTAGTCTTCAGGTTAGGATAGGTTTGAACTTAGTTTGAGCGATTCAGTTTAGGGCTACTGTTAGTTTTCGGTTAACTGTTACGGTTGGAGTTAGCGTGAGGGTCCGGTTAGGGTTGGGGTTGAGCTTAAGGTGTCCGCCTAGGGTTAGGGTTAGGTCTGTGGTTTGAGTTAGGCTTCAGGTTAGGTTAGGTTTGAACGTAGTTTGATGGAGTAAGTTTAGGGCTACTGTTAGTTTTCGGTTCAGTGTTACGGTTGGAGATAGCGTCAGGGTCAGGTTAGGGTTGGGGTTGAGCTTCAGGTGTCCGCCTAGGGTTAGGGTTAGGTCTATGGTTTGAGTTAGGCTTCAGGTTAGGTTAGGTTTGAACTTAGTTTGAGGGATTAAGTTTAGGGCTACTGTTAGTTTTTGGTTCAGTGTTACGGTTGGAGTTAGCGTGAGGGTCAGGTTAGGGTTGGGTTTGAACTTCAGGTGTCCGCCTAGGGTTAGGGTTAGGTCTATTGTTTGAGTTAGGCTTCAGGTTAGGTTAGGTTTGAACTTAGTTTGAGGGAGTAAGTTTAGGGCTACTGTTAGTTTTCGGTACAGTGTTACGGTTGGAGTTAGCGTGAGGGTCAGGTTAGGGTTGGGGTTGTGCTTAAGGTGTCCTCGTAGGGTTAGGGTTAGGTCTATGGTTTGAGTTAGGCTTCAGGTTAGGTTAGGTTTCAACTAAGTTTGAGGGAGTAAGTTTAGGGCTACTGTTAGTTTTCGGTTCAGTGTTACGTTTGGAGATAGCGTCAGGGTCTGGTTAGGGTTGTGGTTGAGTTTCAGGTGTCCGCCTAGGGGTAGGGTTAGGTCTATGGTTTGAGTTAGGCTTCAAGTTAGGTTAGGTTTGAAGTTAGTTTGAGGGAGTAAGTTTAGGGCTACTGTTAGTTTTCGGGTAACTGTTACTGTTGGAGTTAGCGTCAGGGCCAGGTTTGGGTTGGGGTTGAGCTTAAGGTGTCCGCCTAGGGTTAGGGTTAGGTGTATGGTTTGATTTAGGCTTCAGGTTAGGTGAGGTTTGAAGTTAGTTTGAGGGAGTAAGTTTAGGGCTATTGTTAGTTTTCGGTTAACTGTTACAGTTGGAGTAAGCGTCAGGGTCAGGTTAGGGAGGGGGTTAAGCATAAGGTAGTACGCCTAGGGTTAGGGTTAGGTCTATGATTTGATTTAGGCTTCAGGTTAGGTTAGGTTTGAACTTAGTTCGAGGGAGTCAGTTTAGGGCTACTGTTAGTTTTCGGTTAACTGTTAACATTGGAGTAAGCGTCAGGGTCAGGTTACGTTTGGGGTTGAGCTTAAGGTGTCCGCCTAGGGTTAGGGTTATGTGTATGGTTTGATTTAGGCTTCAGGTTAGGTTAGGTTTGAACTTAGTTTGAGGGAGTAAGTTTAGGGCTACTGTTAGTTTTCGGTTAACTGTTACGGTTGGAGTAAGCGTCAGGGTCAGGTTAGGGTTGGGGGTCAAGCTTAAGGTGTCCGCCTAGGGTTAGGGTTAGGTCTATTGTTTGAGTTAGGCTTCAGGTTAGGTTAGGTTTGAACTTAGTTTGAGCGAGTAAGTTTAGGGCTACTGTTAGTTTTCGGTACAGTGTTACGGTTGGAGTTAGCGTGAGGGTCAGGTTAGGGTTGGGGTTGAGCTTAAGGTGTCCTCCTAGGGTTAGGGTTAGGTCTGTTCTTTGAGTGAGGCTTCAGGTTAGGTTAGGTTTGAACTTAGTTTGAGGGTGTAAGTTTAGGGCTACTGTTAGTTTACGGTTCAGTGTTACGGTTGGAGATAGCGTCAGGGTCAGGTTAGGGTTGTGATTGAGCTTCAGGTGTCCGCCTAGGTTTAGGGTTAGGTCTATGGTTTGAGTTAGGGTCCAGGTTAGGGTAGGCTTGAACTTAGTTTGAGGGAGTAAGTTTAGGGCTACTGTTAGTTTTCGGTTCAGTGTTACGGTTGGAGATAGCGTCAGGGTCTGGTTAGGGTTGTGGTTGAGTTTCAGGTGTCCGCCTAGGGTTAGGGTTAGGTCTATTGTTTGAGTTAGGCTTCAAGTTTGGTTAGGTTTGAACTTAGTGTGAGGGAGACACTTTAGGACCACTGTTAGTTTTCATTTATCTGTTACGTTTGGAGTAAGCGTCAGGGTCAGGTTAGGGTGGGGGTTAAGCATAAGGTGTCCGCCTAGGGTTAGGGTTCGGTCTATGGTTTCATTTAGGCCTCAGGTTAGGTTAGGATTGAACTTAGTTTGAGGGAGTAAGTTTAGGGCCACTGTTAGTTTTCGGTTCAGTGTTACGGTTCGATTTAGCCTCAGGGTCAGGTTAGGTTTGGGGTTAAGCTTAAGGTGTCCGCCTAGGGTTAGGGTTTGGTCTATTGTTTGAGTTAGGCTTCAGGTTAGTTTAGGTTTGAACTTAGTGTGAGGGAGACAGTTTAGGACTACTGTTAGTTTTCATTTATCTGTTACGTTTGGAGTAAGCGTCAGGGTCAGGTTAGGGTGGGGGTTAAGCATAAGGTGTCCGCCTAGGGTTAGGGTTAGGTCTATGGTTTCATTTAGGCTTCAGGTTAGGTTAGGATTGAACTTAGTTTGAGGGAGTAAGTTTAGGGCTACTGTTAGTTTTCGGTTTAATGTTACGTTTGGAGTTAGCGTGAGGGTCCGGTTAGGGTTGGGGTTGAGCTTAGGGTGTTCGCCTAGGGTTAGGGTTAGGTCTGTGGTTTGAGTTAGGCTTCAGGTTAGGTTAGGTTTGAACTTAGTTTGAGGGAGTAAGTTTAGGGCTACTGTTAGTTTTCGGTTAACTGTTACGGTTGGAGTAAGCGTTAGGGTCAGGGTAGGGTTGGGGTCAAGCTTCAGGTGTCCGCCTAGGGTTAGGGTTAGGTCTATTGTTTGAGTTAGTCTTCAGGTTAGGTTAGGTATGAACTTAGTTTGAGGGAGTAAGTTTAGGGCTACTGTTAGTTTTCGGTTCAGTGTTACGGTTGGAGTTAGCGTGAGGGACAGGTTAGGGTTGGGGTTGTGCTTAAGGTGTCCTCCTAGGGTTAGGGTTAGGTCTGTGGTTTGAGTTAGGCTTCAGGTTATGTTAGGTTTGAACTTAGTTTGAGGGAGTAAGTTTAGGGCTACTGTTAGTTTTCGGGTAACTGTTACTGTTGGAGTTAGCGTCATGGCCAGGTTAGGGTTGGGGTTGAGCTTAAGGTGTCCGCCTATGGTTAGGGTTAGGTGTATGGTTTCATTTAGGCTTCAGGTTAGGTTAGGTTGGAACTTAGTTTGAGGCAGTAAGTTTAGGGCTACTGTTAGTTTTCGGGTAACTGTTACGGTTGGAGTTAGCGTCAGGGCCAGGTTAGGGTTGGGGTTGAGCTTAAGGTGTCCGCCTAGGGTTAGGTTTAGGTCTGTGGTTTGAGTTAGGCTTCAGGTTAGGTTAGGTTTGAACTTAGTTTGAGGGAGTAAGTTTAGGGCTACTGTTAGTTTTTGGTTCAGTGTTACGGTTAGAGATAGCGTCAGGGTCAGGATAGGGTTGGGGTTGAGCTTCAGGTGTCCGCCTAGGGTTTGGGTTAGGTCTATGGTATGAGTTAGGCTCCAGGTTAGGTTAGGTTTGAACTTAGTTTGAGGGAGTAAGTTTAGGGCTACTGTTTGTTTTCGGTTCAGTGTTACGGTTGGAGATAGCGTCAGGGTCTGTTTAGGCTTGTGGTTGAGTTTCAGGTGTCCGCCTAGGGTTAGGGTTAGGTCTATGGTTTGAGTTAGGCTTCAAGTTAGGTTAGGTTTGAAGTTAGTTTGAGGGAGTAAGTTTAGGGCTACTGTTAGTTTTCGGGTAACTGTTACTGTTGGAGTTAGCGTCAGGGCCAGTTTCGGGTTGGGGTTGAGCTTAAGGTGTCCGCCTAGGGTTAGGGTTAGGTGTATGGTTTGATTTAGTCTTCAGGTTAGGATAGGTTTGAACTTAGTTTGAGCGATTCAGTTTAGGGCTACTGTTAGTTTTCGGTTAACTGTTTCGGTTGGAGTAAGCATCAGGGTCAGGTTAGGTTTGGGGTTGAGCTTAAGGTGTCCGCCTAGGGTTAGGGTTAGGTGTATGGTTTGATTTAGGCTTCAGGTTAGGTTAGGTTTGAACTTAGTTTGAGGGAGTAAGTTTAGGGCTACTGTTAGTTTTTGGTTCAGTGTTACGGTTGGAGATAGCGTCAGGGTCAGGTTAGGGTTGGGGTTGAGCTTCAGGTGTCCGAATATTGTTAGGGTTAGGTCTACGATTTGATTTAGTCTTCAGGTTAGGTTAGGTATGAACTTAGTTTGAGCGAGTAAGTTTAGGGCTACTGTTAGTTTTTGGTTCAGTGTTATGGTTGGAGATAGCGTCATGGTCAAGTTAGGGTTGGGTTTGAGATTCAGGTGTCCGCCTAGGGTTAGGGTTAGGTCTATGGTTTGAGTTGGGCTTCAGGTTAGGTTAGGTTTGAACTTAGTTTGAGGGAGTCAGTTTAGGGCTACTGTTAGTTTTCGGTTAACTGTTACGGTTGGAGTAAGCGTCAGGGTCAGGTTAGGTTTGGGGTTGAGCTTAAGGTGTCCGCCTAGGGTTAGGGTTATTTGTATGGTTTGATTTAGGCTTCAGGTTAGGTTAGGTTTGAACTTAGATTGAGGGAGTAAGTTTAGGGCTACTGTTAGTTTTCGTTTAACTGTTACGGTTGGAGTAAGCGTCAGGGTCAGGTTCGGGTGGGGGTTAAGCATAAGTTGTCCGCCTAGGGTTAGGGTTAGGTCCATGGTTTCATTTAGGCTTCAGGTTAGGTTAGGATTGAACTTAGTTTGAGGGAGTAAGTTTAGGAATACTCTTAGTTTTCGGTTCATTGATATGGTTGGAGTTAGCCTGGAGGTCAGGTTAGGGTTGGGGTCAAGCTTAAGGTGTCCGCCTACGGTTAGGGTTAGGTCTATTGTTTGAGTTAGGCTTCAGGTTAGGTTAGGTTTGAACTTAGTTTGAGGGAGTAAGTTTAGGGCTACAGTTAGTTTTCGGTTCAGTGTTACGGTTGGCGTTAGCGTGAGGGTCATGGTAGGGTTGGGCTTGAGCTTAAGGTGTCCTCCTAGGGTTAGGGTTAGGTCTGTGATTTGAGTTAGGCTCCAGGTTAGGTTAGGTTTGAACTTAGTTTGAGGGAGTAAGTTTAGGGCTACTGTTAGTTTTCGGTTCAGTGTTACGGTTGGAGATAGCATCAGGGTCTGGTTAGTGTTGTGGTTGAGTTTCAGGTGTCCACCTAGGGTTAGGGTTAGGTCTATGGTTTGAGTTAGGCTTCAAGTTAGGTTAGGTTTGAAGTTAGTTTGAGGGAGTAAGTTTAGGGCTGCTGTTAGTTTTCGTTTAACTGTTACGGTTGGAGTAAGCGTCAGGGTCAGGTTAGGGTGGGGGTTAAGCATAAGGTGTCCGCCTAGGGTTAGGGTTATATCTATGGTTTCATTTAGGCTTCAGGTTAGGTTAGGATTGAACTTAGTTTGAGGGAGTAAGTTTAGGGCCACTGTTAGTTTTCGGTTCAGTATTAAGGTTGGATTTAGCCTCAGGGTCAGGTTAGGGTTGGGGTTAAGCTTAAGGTGTCCGCCTAGGGTTAGGGTTAAGTCTATTGTTTGAGTTAGGCTTCAGGTTAGGTTAGGTTTGAACTTAGTTTGAGGGAGACAGTTTAGGGCTCCTGTTAGTTTTCATTTAACTGTTACGGTTGGAGTAAGCGTCAGGGTCAGGTTAGGGTGGGGGTTAAGCATAAGGTTTCCGCCTAGGGTTAGGGTTAGGTCTATGGTTTCATTTAGGCTTCAGGTTAGGTTAGGATTGAAATTAGTTTGAGGGAGTAAGTTTAGGGCTACTGTTAGTTTTCGGTTCAACGTTACTTTTGGAGTTAGCGTGACGGTCCGGTTAGGGTTGGGGTTGAGCTTAAGGTGTCTGCCTAGGGTTAGGGTTATGTCTGTGGTTTGAGTTAGGCTTCAGGTTAGGTTAGGTTTGAACTTAGTTTGAGGGAGTAAGTTTAGGGCTACTGTTAGTTTTCGGTTAACTGTTACGGTTGGAGTAAGCGTCAGGGTCAGGTTAGTGTTGGGGTAAAGCTTAAGGTGTCCGCCTAGGGTTAGGGTTAGGACTATTGTTTGAGTTAGGCTTCAGGTTAGGTTAGGTTTGAACTTAGTTTGAGCGAGTAAGTTTAGGGCTACTGTTAGTTTTCGGTTCAGTGTTATAGTTGGAGATAGCGTCAGGGTCAGGTTAGGGTTGTGATTGAGCTTCAGGTGTCCACCTAGGGTTAGGGTTAAGTCTATGGTTTGAGTTAGGGTCCAGGTTAGGGTAGGTTTGAACTTAGTTTGAGGGAGTAAGTTTAGGGCTACTGTTAGTTTTCGGTTCATTGTTACGGTTGGAGATAGCGTCAGGGTCAGGTTAGGGTTGGGGTTGAGCTTCAGGTGTCCGCCTATTGTTAGGGTTAGGTCTATGATTTGATTTAGGCTTCAGGTTAGGTTAGGTTTGAACTTAGTTTGAGCGAGTCAGTTTAGGGCTACTGTTAGTTTTTGGTTCAGTGTTATGGTCGGAGATAGCATCATGGTCAAGTTAGGGTTGGGTTTGAGATTCAGGTGTCCGCCTAAGGTTAGGGTTAGGTCTATGGTTTGAGTTGGGCTTCAGGTTAGGTTAGGTTTGAACTTAGTTTGAGGGAGTAAGTTTAGGCCTATTGTATTTTTTGGTTCAGTGTTACGGTTGAATTTAGCCTCAGGGTCAGGTAAGGGTTGGGGTCAAGCTTAAGGTGTCCGCCTAGGGTTAGGGTTAGGTCTATTGTTTGAGTTAGGCTTCAGGTTAGGTTAGGTTTGAACTTAGTTTGAGGGAGTAAGTTTAGGGCTACTGTTAGTTTTCGGTTAACTGTTACGGTTGGAGTTAGCGTGAGGGTCCGGTTAGGGTTGGGGTTGAGCTTAAGGTGTCCGCCTAGGGTTAGGGTTAGGTCTGTGGTTTGAGTTAGGCTTCAGGTTAGGTTAGGTTTGAACTTAGTTTGATGGAGTAAGTTTAGGGCTACTGTTAGTTTTCGGTTCAGTGTTACGGTTGGAGATAGCGTCAGGGTCAGGTTAGGGTTGGGGTTGAGCTTCAGGTGTCCGCCTAGGGTTAGGGTTAGGTCTATGGTTTGAGTCAGGCTTCAGGTTAGGTTAGGTTTGAACTTAGTTTGAGGGATTAAGTTTAGGGCTACTGTTAGTTTTCGGGTAACTGTTACTGTTGGAGTTAGCGTCAGGGCCAGGTTAGGGTTGGGGTTGAGCTTAAGGTGTCCGCCTAGGGTTAGGGTTAGGTGTATGGTTTGATTTAGGCTTCAGGTTAAGTTAGGTTTGAAGTTAGTTTGAGGGAGTAAGTTTAGGGCTATTGTTAGTTTTCGGTTAACTGTTACAGTTGGAGTAAGCGTCAGGGTCAGGTTAGGGAGGGGGTTAAGCATAAGGTGTCCACCTAGGGTTAGGGTTAGGTCTATGATTTGATTTAGGCTTCAGGTTAGGTTAGGTTTGAACTTAGTTCGAGGGAGTCAGTTTAGGGCTACTGTTAGTTTTCGGTTAACTGTTAACATTGGAGTAAGCGTCAGGGTCAGGTTACGTTTGGGGTTGAGCTTAAGGTGTCCGCCTAGGGTTAGGGTTATGTGTATGGTTTGATTTAGGCTTCAGGTTAGGTTAGGTTTGAACTTAGTTTGAGGGAGTAAGTTTAGGGCTACTGTTAGTTTTCGGTTAACTGTTACGGTTGGAGTAAGCGTCAGGGTCAGGTTAGGGTTGGGGGTCAAGCTTAAGTTGTCCGCCTAGGGTTAGGGTTAGGTCTATTGTTTGAGTTACGCTTCAGGTTAGGTTAGGTTTGAACTTAGTTTGAGCGAGTAAGTTTAGGGCTACTGTTAGTTTTCGGTACAGTGTTACGGTTGGAGTTAGCGTGAGGGTCAGGTTAGGGTTGGGGTTGAGCTTAAGGTGTCCTCCTAGGGTTAGGGTTAGGTCTGTTCTTTGAGTGAGGCTTCAGGTTAGGTTAGGTTTGAACTTAGTTTGAGGGTGTAAGTTTAGGGCTACTGTTAGTTTACGGTTCAGTGTTACGGTTGGAGATAGCGTCAGGGTCAGGTTAGTGTTGTGATTGAGCTTCAGGTGTCCGCCTAGGTTTAGGGTTAGGTCTATGGTTTGAGTTAGGGTCCAGGTTAGGGTAGGTTTGAACTCAGTTTGAGGGAGTAAGTTTAGGGCTACTGTTAGTTTTCGGTTCAGTGTTACGGTTGGAGATAGCGTCAGGGTCTGGTTAGGGTTGTGGTTGAGTTTCAGGTGTCCGCCTAGGGTTAGGGTTAGGTCTATTGTTTGAGTTAGGCTTCAAGTTAGGTTAGGTTTGAAGTTAGTTTGAGGGAGTAAGTTTAGGGCTACTGTTAGTTTTCGGGTAACTGTTACTGTTGGAGTTAGCGTCAGGGCCAGGTTAGGGTTGAGGTTGAGCTTAAGGTGTCCGCCTAGGGTTAGGGTTAGGTCTATTGTTTGAGTAAGGCTTCAGGTTAGGTTAGGTTTGAACTTAGTTTGTGGGAGACAGTTTAGGGCTCCTGTTAATTTTCGTTTTACTGTTACTGTTGGAGTAAGCGTCAGGGTCAAGTTAGGGTGGGGGTTAAGCATAAGGTGTCCGCCTAGGGTTAGTGTTAGGTCTATGGTTTCATTTAGGCTTCAGGTTAGGTTAGGATTGAACTTAGTTTGAGGGAGTAAGTTTATGGCTACTGTTAGTTTTCGGTTCAATGTTTCGTTTGGAGTTAGCGTGAGGGTCCGGTTAGGGTTGGGGTTGAGCTTAAGGTGTCCGCCTAGGGTTAGGGTTAGGTCTGTGGTTTGAGTTAGGCTTCCGGTAGGGTTAGGTTTGAACTTAGTTTGAGGGAGTAAGTTTAGGGCTACTGTTAGTTTTCGGTTCAGTGTTACGGTTGGAGTTAGCGTCAGGGTCAGGTTAGGGTTGGGGTTGAGCTTCAGGTGTCCGCCTAGGGTTAGGGTTAGGTCTATGGTTTGAGTTAGGCTTCAGGTTAGGTTAGGTTTGAACTTAGTTTGAAGGATTAAGTTTAGGGCTACTGTTAGTTTTCGGTTCAGTGTTACGGTTGGAGTTAGCGTGAGGGTTAGGTTAGGGTTGGGTTTGAACTTCAGGTGTCCGCCTAGGGTTAGGGTTAGGTGTATGGTTTGATTTAGGCTTCAGGTTAGGTTAGGTTGGAACTTAGCTTGAGGCAAGAAGTTTAGGGCTACTGTTAGTTTTCGGGTAACTGTTACGGTTGGAGTTAGCGTCAGGGCCAGGTTAGGGTTGGGGTTGAGCTTAAGGTGTCCGCCTAGGGTTAGGGTTAGGTCTGTGATTTGAGTTAGGGTTCAGGTTAGGTGAGGTTTGAACTTAGTTTGAGGGAGTAAGTTTAGGGCTACTGTTAGTTTTCGGTTCAGTGTTACGTTTCGAGATAACGTCAGGGTCTGGTTATGGTTGTGGTTGAGTTACAGGTGTCCGCCTAGGGGTAGGGTTAGGTCTATGGTTTGAGTTAGGCTTCAAGTTAGGTTAGGTTTGAAGTTAGTTTGAGGGAGTAAGTTTAGGGCTACTGTTAGTTTTCGGGTAACTGTTACTGTTGGAGTTAGCTTCAGGGCCAGGTTAGGGTTGGGGTTGAGCTTAAGGTGTCCGCCTAGGGTTAGGGTTAGGTGTATGGTTTGATTTAGGCTTCAGGTTAGGTTAGGTTTGAAGTTAGTTTGAGGGAGTAAGTTTAGGGCTACTGTTAGTTTTCGGTTAACTGTTACGGTTGGAGTAAGCGTCAGGGTCAGGTTAGGGTTGGGGTCAAGCTTAAGGTGTCCGCCTAGGGTTAGGGTTAGGTCTATTGTTTGAGTTAGGCTTCAGGTTAGGTTAGGTTTGAACTTAGTTTGAGGGCGTAAGTTTAGGGCTACTGTTAGTTTTTCGTTAACTGTTAAGATTGGAGTAAGCGTCAGGGTCAGGTTAGGTTTTGGGTTGAGCTTAAGGTGTCCGCCTAGGGTTGGGGTTATGTGTATGGTTTGATTTAGGCTTCAGGTTAGGTTAGGTTTGAACTTAGTTTGAGGGAGTAAGTTTAGGGCTACTGTTAGTTTTCGGTTAACTGTTACGTTTGGAGTAAGCGTCAGGGTCAGGATAGGGTTGGGGTCAAGCTTAAGGTGTCCGCCTAGGGTTAGGGTTAGGTCTATTGTTTGAGTTAGGCTTCAGGTTAGGTTAGGTTTGAACTTAGTTTGAGGGAGTAAGTTTAGGGCTACTGATAGTTTACGGTTCAGTGTTACGGTTGGAGATAGCGTCAGGGTCAGGTTAGGGTTGTGATTGAGCTTCAGATGTCCGCCTAGGTTTAGGGTTAGGTCTATGGTTTGAGTTAGGGTCCAGGTTAGGGTAGGTTTGAACTTAGTTTGAGGGAGTAAGTTTAGGGCTACTGTTAGTTTTCGGTTCAGTGTTACGGTTGGAGATAGCGTCAGGGTCTGGTTAGGGTTGTGGTTGAGTTTCAGGTGTCCGCCTAGGGTTAGGGTTAGGTCTATTGTATGAGTTAGGCTTCAAATTATGTTAGGTTTGAAGTTAGTTTGAGGGAGTAAGTTTAGGGCTACTGTTAGTTTTTGGGTAACTGTTACTGTTGGAGTTAGAGTCAGGGCCAGGTTAGGGTTGGGGTTGAGCTTAAGGTGTCCGCCTAGGGTTAGGGTTAGGTGTATGGTTTGATTTACGCTTCAGGTTAGATTAGCTTTGAACTTAGTTTGAGGGAGTAAGTTTAGGGCTACTGTTAGTTTTCGGTTCAGTGTTACGGTTGGAGATAGCGTCAGGGTCAGGTTAGGGTTGGGGTTCAGCTTCAGGTGTCCGCCTAGGGTTACGGTTAGGTGTATGGTTTGATTTAGGCTTCAGGTTAGGTTAGGTTTGAACTTAGTTTGAGGGAGTAAGTTTAGGGCTACTGTTAGTTTTCGGGTAACTGTTACGGTTGGAGTTAGCGTCACGGCCAGGTTAGGGTTGGGGTTGAGCTTAAGGTGTCCGCCTAGGGTAAGGGTTAGGTGTATGGTTTGATTTAGGCTTCAGGTTAGGTTATGTTTGAACTTAGTTTGAGGGAGTAAGTTTAGGGCTACTGTTAGTTTTCGGTTAACTGTTACAGTTGGAGTAAGCGTCAGGGTCAGGTTAGGTTTGGGGTTGAAGTTAAGGTGTCCGCCTAGGGTTAGGGTTAGGTGTATGGTTTGATTTAGGCTTCAGGTTAGGTTAGGTGTGAACTTAGTTTTAGGGAGTAAGGTTAGGGCTATTGTTAGTTCTCGGTTCAGTATTATGGTTGGAGTTAGCGTCAGGGTCAGTTTAGGGTTGGGGTTAGCTTGAGGTGTCTACCTAGGGTTAGGGTTAGGTCCATGGTTTGATTTAGGCTCCAGGTTAGGTTACATTTGAACTTAGTTTGAGTGAGTAAGTTTAGGGCTACTGTTAGTTTTCCGTTCAGTGTTATGGTTGGAGATAGCGTCAGGGTCAGGTTAGGGTTGGAGTTGAGCTAAAGTGTCCGTTTAGGGTGAGGGTTAGGTCTGTGATTTGATTTAGGCTTCAGGTTAGGTTACGTTTGAACTTAGTTTGAGTGAGTAACTTTAGGGCTACTGTTAGTTTTCGGTTCAGTGTTACGGTTGGAGATAGCGTCAAGGTCAGGTTAGGGTTGGGGTTGAGCTTCAGGTGTCCGCCTATTGTTAGGGTTAGGTCTATGATTTGAGTTAGGCTTCAGGTTATGTTAGGTTTGAACTTAGTTTGAGGGAGTAAGTTTAGGCCTATTGTATTTTTTGGTTCAGTTTTACGGTTGAATTTAGCCTCAGGGTCAGGTAAGGGTTGGGGTCAAGCTTAAGGTGTCCGCCTAGGGTTAGAGTTAGGTCTATTGTTTGAGTTAGGCTTCAGGTTAGGTTAGGTTTGAACTTAGTTGGAGGGAGTAAGTTTAGGGCTACTGTTAGTTTTCGTTTCAGTGTTACGGTTGGAGTTAGCGTGAGGGGCAGGTTAGGGTTGGGGTTGAGCTTAAGGTGCCCTCCTAGGATTAGGGTTAGGTCTGTGGTTTGAGTTAGGCTTCAGGTTAGGTTAGGTTTGAACTTAGTTTGTGGGAGTAAGTTTAGGGCTACTGTTAGTTTTCGGTTCAGTGTTACGGTTGGAGATAGCGTCAGGGTCAGGTTAGGGTTGGGGTTGAGCTTCAGGTGTCCGCCTATTGTTAGGGTTAGGTCTATGATTTGAGTTAGGCTTCAGGTTATGTTAGGTTTGAACTTAGTTTGAGGGAGTATGTTTAGGCCTATTGTATTTTTTGGTTCAGTGTTACGGTTGAATTTAGCCTCAGGGTCAGGTAAGGGTTGGGGTCAAGCTTAGGTGTCCGCCTAGGGTTAGGGTTAGGTCTATTGTTTGAGTTAGGCTTCAGGTTAGGTTAGGTTTGAACTTAGTTTGAGGGAGTAAGTTTAGGGCTACTGTTAGTTTTCGGTTAACTGTTACGGTTGGAGTTAGCGTGAGGGTCCGGTTAGGGTTGGGGTTGAGCTTAAGGTATCCGCCTAGGGTTAGGGTTAGGTCTGTGGTTTGAGTTAGGCTTCAGGTTAGGTTAGGTTTGAACTTAGTTTGATGGAGTAAGTTTAGGGCTACTGTTAGTTTTCGGTTCAGTGTTACGGTTGGAGATAGCGTCAGGATCAGGTTAGGGTTGGGGTTGAGCTTCAGGTGTCCGCCTAGTGTTAGGGTTAGGTCTATGGTTTGAGTTAGGCTTCAGGTTAGGTTAGGTTTGAACTTAGTTTGAGGGATTATGTTTAGGGCTACTGTTAGTTTTCGGTTCAGTGATACGGTTGGAGTTAGCGTGAGGGTTAGGTTAGGGTTGGGTTTGAACTTCAGGTGTCCGCCTAGGGATAGGGTTAGGTGTATGGTTTGATTTAGGCTTCAGGTTAGGTTAGGTTGGAACTTAGTTTGAGGCAAGAAGTTTTGGGCTACTGTTAGTTTTCGGGTAACTGTTACGGTTGGAGTTAGCGTCAGGGCCAGGTTAGGGTTGGGGTTGAGCTTAAGGTGTCCGCCTAGGGTTAGGGTTAGGTCTGTGATTTGAGTTAGGGTTCAGGTTAGGTGAGGTTTGAACTTAGTTTGAGGGAGTAAGTTTAGGGCTACTGTTAGTTTTCGGTTCAGTGTTACGGTTGGAGATAGCGTCAGGGTCAGGTTAGGGTTGGGGTTGAGCTTCAGGTTTCCGCCTTGGGTTATGGTTAGGTCTATGGTTTGAGTTAGGCTTCAGGTTAGGTTAGGTTTCAACTAAGTTTGAGGGAGTAAGTTTAGGGATACTGTTAGTTTTCGGTTCAGTGTTACGTTTGGAGATAGCGTCAGGGTCTGGTTAGGGTTGTGGTTGAGTTACAGGTGTCCGCCTAGGGGTAGGGTTAGGTCTATGGTTTGAGTTAGGCTTCAAGTTAGGTTAGGTTTTAAGTTAGTTTGAGGGAGTAAGTTTAGGGCTACTCTTAGTTTTCGGGTAACTGTTACTGTTGGAGTTAGCGTCAGGGCCAGGTTAGGGTTGGGGTTGAGCTTATGGTGTCCGCCTAGGGTTAGGGTTAGGTGTATGGTTTGATTTAGGCTTCAGGTTAGGTTAGGTTTGAAGTTAGTTTGAGGGAGTAAGTTTAGGGCTACTGTTAGTTTTCGGTTAACTGTTACGGTTGGAGTAAGCGTCAGGGTCAGGTTAGGGTTGGGGTCAAGCTTAAGGTGTCCGCCTAGGGTTAGGGTTAGGTCTATTGTTTGAGTTAGGCTTCAGGTTAGGTTAGGTTTGAACTTAGTTTGAGGGCGTAAGTTTAGGGCTACTGTTAGTTTTCGGTTAACTGTTAAGATTGGAGTAAGCGTCAGGGTCAGGTTAGGTTTTGGGTTGAGCTTAAGGTGTCCGCCTAGGGTTGGGGTTATGTGTATGGTTTGATTTAGGCTTCATGTTAGGTTAGGTTTGAACTTAGTTTGAGGGAGTAAGTTTAGGGCTACTGTTAGTTTTCGGTTAACTGTTACGGTTGGAGTAAGCGTCAGGTTCAGGTTAGGGTTGGGGTCAAGCTTAAGGTGTCCGCCTAGGGTTAGGGTTAGGTCTATTGTTTGAGTTAGGCTTCAGGTTAGGTTAGGTTTGAACTTAGTTTGAGGGAGTAATTTTGGGGCTACTGTTATTTTTCGGTTAACTGTTACGGTTGGAGTTAGCGTGAGGGTCCGGTTAGGGTTGGGGTTGAGCTTAAGGTGTCCGCCTAGGGTTAGGGTTAGGTCTGTGGTTTGAGTTAGGCTTCAGGTTAGGTTAGGTTTGAACTTAGTTTGAGGGATTAAGTTTAGGGCTACTGTTAGTTTTCGGTTCAGTGTTACGGTTGGAGTTAGCGTGAGGGTTAGGTTAGGGTTGGGTTTGAACTTCAGGTGTCCGCCTAGGGTTAGGGTTAGGTGTATGGTTTGATTTAGGCTTCAGGTTAGGTTAGGTTGGAACTTAGTTTGAGGCAAGAAGTTTAGGGCTACTGTTAGTTTTCGGGTAACTGTTACGGTTGGAGTTAGCGTCAGGGCCAGGTTAGGGTTGGGGTTGAGCTTAAGGTGTCCGCCTAGGGTTAGGGTTAGGTCTGTGATTTGAGTTAGGGTTCAGGTTAGGTGAGGTTTGAACTTAGTTTGAGGGAGTAAGTTTAGGGCTAATGTTAGTTTTCGGTTCAGTGTTACGGTTGGAGATAGCGTCAGGGTCAGGTTAGGGTTGGGGTTGAGCTTCAGGTTTCCGCCTTGGGTTATGGTTAGGTCTATGGTTTGAGTTAGGCTTCAGGTTAGGTTAGGTTTCAACTAAGTTTGAGGGAGTAAATTTAGGGCTACTGTTAGTTTTCGGTTCAGTGTTACGTTTGGAGATAGCGTCAGGGTCTGGTTAGGGTTGTGGTTGAGTTACAGGTGTCCGCCTAGGGGTAGGGTTAGGTCTATGGTTTGAGTTAGGCTTCAAGTTAGGTTAGGTTTGAAGTTAGTTTGAGGGAGTAAGTTTAGGGCTACTGTTAGTTTTCGGGTAACTGTTACTGTTGGAGTTAGCGTCAGGGCCAGGTTAGGGTTGGGGTTGAGCTTAAGGTGTCCGCCTAGGGTTAGGGTTAGGTGTATGGTTTGATTTAGGCTTCAGGTTAGGTTAGGTTTGAAGTTAGTTTGAGGGAGTAAGTTTAGGGCTACTGTTAGTTTTCGGTTAACTGTTACGGTTGGAGTAAGCGTCAGGGTCAGGTTAGGGTTGGGGTCAAGCTTAAGGAGTCCGCCTAGGGTTAGGGTTAGGTCTATTGTTTGAGTTAGGCTTCAGGTTAGGTTAGGTTTGAACTAAGTTTGAGGGCGTAAGTTTAGGGCTACTGTTAGTTTTCGGTTAACTGTTAAGATTGGAGTAAGCGTCAGGGTCAGGTCAGGTTTTGGGTTGAGCTTAAGGTGTCCGCCTAGGGTTGGGGTTATGTGTATGGTTTGATTTAGGCTTCAGGTTAGGTTAGGTTTGAAGTTAGTTTGAGGGAGTAAGTTTAGGGCTACTGTTAGTTTTCGGTTAACTGTTACGTTTGGAGTAAGCGTCAGGGTCAGGTTAGGGTTGGGGTCAAGCTTAAGGTGTCCGCCTAGGGTTAGGGTTAGGTCTATTGTTTGAGTTAGGCTTCAGGTTAGGTTAGGTTTGAACTTAGTTTGAGGGCGTAAGTTTAGGGCTACTGTTAGTTTTCGGTACAGTGTTACGGTTGGAGTTAGCGTGAGGGTCAGGTTAGGGTTGCGGTTGAGCTTAAGGTGTCCACCTATGGTTAGGGTTAGGTCTGTTCTTTGAGTGAGGCTTCAGGTTAGGTTAGGTTTGAACTTAGTTTGAGGGAGTAAGTTTAGGGCTACTGTTAGTTTACGGTTCAGTGTTACGGTTGGAGATAGCGTCAGGGTCAGGTTAGGGTTGTGATTGAGCTTCAGGTGTCCGCCTAGGTTTAGGGTTAGGTCTATGGTTTGAGTTAGGGTCCAGGTTAGGGTAGGTTTGAACTTAGTTTGAGGGAGTAAGTTTAGGGCTACTGTTAGTTTTCGGTTCAGTGTTACGGTTGGAGATAGCGTCAGGGTCTGGTTAGGGTTGTGGTTGAGTTTCAGGTGTCCGCCTAGGGTTAGGGTTATGTCTATTGTATGAGTTAGGCTTCAAATTATGTTAGGTTTGAAGTTAGTTTGAGGGAGTAAGTTTAGGGCTACTGTTAGTTTTTGGGTAACTCTTACTGTTGGAGTTAGAGTCAGGGCCAGGTTAGGGTTGGGGTTGAGCTTAAGGTGTCCGCCTAGGGTTAGGGTTAGGTGTATGGTTTGATTTACGCTTCAGGTTAGGTTAGCTTTGAACTTAGTTTGAGGGAGTAAGTTTAGGGCTACTGTTAGTTTTCGGTTCAGTGTTACGGTTGGAGATAGCGTCAGGGTCAGGTTAGGGTTGGGGTTGAGCTTCAGGTGTCCGCCTAGGGTTACGGTTAGGTGTATGGTTTGATTTAGGCTTCAGGTTAGGTTAGGTTTGAACTTAGTTTGAGGGAGTAAGTTTAGGGCTACTGTTAGTTTTCGGGTAACTGTTACGGTTGGAGTTAGCGTCACGGCAAGGTTAGGGTTGGGGTTGAGCTTAAGGTGTCCGCCTAGGGTAAGGGTTAGGTGTATGGTTTGATTTAGGCTTCAGGTTAGGTTATGTTTGAACTTAGTTTGAGGGAGTAAGTTTAGGGCTACTGTTAGTTTTCGGTTAACTGTTACAGTTGGAGTAAGCGTCAGGGTCAGGTTAGGTTTGGGGTTGAAGTTAAGGTGTCCGCCTAGGGTTAGGGTTAGGTGTATGGTTTGATTTAGGCTTCAGGTTAGGTTAGGTGTGAACTTAGTTTTAGGGAGTAAGTTTAGGGCTATTGTTAGTTCTCGGTTCAGTATTATGGTTGGAGTTAGCGTCAGGGTCAGGTTAGGGTTGGGGTTAGCTTGAGGTGTCTACCTAGGGTTAGGGTTAGGTCCATGGTTTGATTTAGGCTCCAGGTTAGGTTACATTTGAACTTAGTTTGAGTGAGTAAGTTTAGGGCTACTGTTAGTTTTCCGTTCAGTGTTATGGTTGGAGATAGCGTCAGGGTCAGGTTAGGGTTGGAGTTGAGCTAAAGTGTCCGTTTAGGGTGAGGGTTAGGTCTGTGGTTTGATTTAGGCTTCAGGTCAGGTTACGTTTGAACTTAGTTTGAGTGAGTAACTTTAGGGCTACTCTTAGTTTTCGGTTCAGTGTTACGGTTGGAGATAGCGTCAGGGTCAGGTTAGGGTTGGGGTTGAGCTTCAGGTTTCCGCCTATTCTTAAGGTTAGGTCTATGATTTGAGTTAGGCTTCAGGTTATGTTAGGTTTGAACTTAGTTTGAGGGAGTAAGTTTAGGCCTATTGTATTTTTTGGTTCAGTGTTACGGTTGAATTTAGCCTCAGGGTCAGGTAAGGGTTGGGGTCAAGCTTAAGGTGTCCGCCTAGGGTTAGAGTTAGGTCTATTGTTTGAGTTAGGCTTCAGGTTAGGTTAGCTTTGAACTTAGTTGGAGGGAGTAAGTTTAGGGCTACTGTTAGTTTTCGTTTCAGTGTTACAGTTGGAGTTAGCGTGAGGGGCAGGTTAGGGTTGGGGTTGAGCTTAAGGTGCCCTCCTAGGATTAGGGTTAGGTCTGTGGTTTGAGTTAGGCTTCAGGTTAGGTTAGGTTTGAACTTAGTTTGTGGGAGTAAGTTTAGGGCTACTGTTAGTTTTCGGTTCAGTGTTACGGTTGGAGATAGCGTCAGGGTCAGGTTAGGGTTGGGGTTGAGCTTCAGGTGTCCGCCTAGAGTTAGGGTTAGGTCTATGGTTTGAGTTAGGCTTCAGGTTAGGTTAGGTTTGAACTTAGTTTGAGGGAGTCAGTTTAGGGCTACTGTTAGTTTTCAGTTCCGTGTTACGGTTGGATTTAGCCTCAGGGTCAGGTTAGGGTTGGGGTTAAGATTAAGGTGTCCGCCTAGGGTTAGGGTTAGGTCTATTGTTTGAGTTAGGCTTCAGGTTATGTTAGGTTTGAACTTAGTTTGAGGGAGTAAGTTTAGGGCTACTGTTAGTTTTTGGTTCAGTGTTACGTTTGGAGTTAGCGTGAGGGTCCGGTTAGTGTTGGGGTTGAGCTTAAGGTGTCCGCCTAGGGTTAGGGTTAGGTCTGTGGTATGAGTTAGGCATCAGGTTAGTTTAGGTTTGAACTTAGTTTGAGGGAGTAAGTTTAGGGATACTGTTAGTTTTCGGTTCAGTGTTACGGTTGGAGATAGCGTCAGGGTCAGGTTAGTGTTGTGGTTGAGCTTAAGATGTTCGCCTAGGGTTAGTGTTAGGTCTATGGTTTGAGTTAGGCTTCAGGTTAGGTTAGGTTTGAACTTAGTTTGAGGAAGTAAGTTTATGGCTACTGTTAGTTTTCGGTTCAGTGTTACGGTTGGAGTTAGCGTGAGGGTCACGTTAGGGTTGGGGTTGAGCTTAAGGTGTCCGCCTAGGGTTAGGGTTAGGTGTATGGTTAGATTTAGGCATCAGGTTAGGTTAGGTTTGAACTTAGTTTGAGGGAGTAAGTTTAGGGCTACTCTTAGTTTTCGGGTAACTGTTACTGTTGGAGTTAGCGTCAGGGCCAGGTTAGGGTGGGGGTTAACCATAAGGAGTCCGCCTATGGTTAGGGTTAGGTCTATGGTTTCATTTAGGCTTCAGGTTACGTTAGGATTGAACTTAATTTGAGGGAATAAGTTTAGGGCTACTGTTAGTTTTCGGTTCAGTGTTACGGTTGGATTTAGCCTCAGGGTCAGGATAGGTTTGGGGTTAAGCTTAAGGTGTCCGCCTAGGGTTAGGGTTAGGTCTATTGTTTGAGTTAGGCTTCAGGATAGGTTAAGTTTGAACTTAGTTTGAGGGATTAAGTTTAGGGCTACTGTTAATTTTCGGTTCAGTGTTACGGTTGGAGTTAGCGTGAGGGTCAGGTTAGGGTTGGGGTTGAACTTAAGGTGTCCGCCTACGGTTAGGGTTAGGTCTGTGGTTTGAGTTAGGCTTCAGGTTAGGTTAGGTTTGAACTTAGTTTGAGGGAGTAAGTTTAGGGCTACTGTTAGTTTTCGGTTCAGTGTTATGGTTGGAGATAGCGTCAGGGTCAGGTTAAGGTTGGGGTTGAGCTTCAGGTGTCCGCCTAGGGTTAGGGTTATGTGTATGGTTTGATTAGGCTTCAGGTTAGGTTAGGTTTGAACTTAGTTTGAGGGAGTAAGTTTAGGGCTACTGTTAGTTTTCCTTTAACTGTTAGGGTTGGAGTAAGCGTCAGGGTCAGGTTAGGGTGGGGGTTAAGCATAAGGTGTCCGCCTAGGGTTAGGGTTAGGTCTATGGTTTCATTTAGGCTTCAGGTTAGGTTAGGATTGAACGTAGTTTGAGGGAGTAAGTTTAGGGCTACTGTTAGTTTTCGGTTCAATGCTACGTTTGGAGTTAGCGTGAGGGTCCGGTTAGGGTTGGGGATGAGCTTCAGGTGTCCGCCTAGGGTTAGGGTTAGGTCTATGGTTTGAGTTAGGGTCCAGGTTAGGGTAGGTTTGAACTTAGTTTGAGGGAGTAAGTTTAGGGCTACTGTTAGTTTTCGGTTCAGTGTTACGTTTGGAGATAGCGTCAGGGTCTGGTTAGGGATGTGGTTGAGTTTCAGGTGTCCGCCTAGGGTTAGGGTTAGGTCTATGGTTTGAGTTAGGCTTCAAGTTAGGTTAGGTTTGAAGTTAGTTTGAGGGAGTAAGTTTAGGGCTACTGTTAGTTTTCGGGTAACTGTTACTGTTGGAGTTAGCGTCAGGGCCTGGTTAGGGTTGGGGTTGAGCTTAAGGTGTCCGCCTAGGGTTAGGGTTAGGTCTATTGTTTGAGTTAGGCTTCAGGTTAGGTTAGGTTTGAACATAGTTTGTGGGAGACAGTTTAGGGCTACTGTTAGTTTTCGTTTAACTGTTACGGTTGGAGTAAGCGTCAGGGTCAAGTTAGGGTGGGGGTTAAGCATAAGGTGTCCGCCTAGGGTTAGGGTTAGGTCTATGGTTTCATTTAGGCTTCAGGTTAGGTTAGGATTGAACTTAGTTTGAGGGAGTAAGTTGAGCGCTACTGTTAGTTTTCGCTTCAGTGTTACGGTTTGAGATAGCGTCAGGGTCAGGTTAGGGTTGGGGTTGAGCTTCAGGTGTCCGCCTAGGGTTAGGGTTAGGTCTATGGTTTGAGTTAGGCTTCAGGTTAGGTTAGGTTTGAACTTAGTTTGAGGGATTAAGTTTAGGGCTACTGTTAGTTTTTGGTTCAGTGTTATGGTTGGAGTTAGCGTGAGGGTCAGGTTAGGGTTGGGTTTGAACTTCAGGTGTCCGCCTAGGGTTAGGGTTAGGTGTATGGTTTGATTTACGCTTCAGGTTAGGTTAGGTTTGAACTTAGTTTGAGGGAGTAAGTTTAGGGCTACTGTTAGTTTTCGGTTAACTGTTACAGTTGGAGTAAGCGTCAGGGTCAGGTTAGGTTTGGGGTTGAGTTTCAGGTGTCCGCCTAGGGTTAGGGTTAGGTCTTTGGTTTGAGTTAGGCTTCAAGTTAGGTTAGGTTTGAAGTTAGTTTGAGGGAGTAAGTTTAGGGCTACTGTTAGTTTTCGGGTAACTGTTACTGTTGGAGTTAGCGTCAGGGCCTGGTTAGGGTTGGGGTTGAGCTTAAGGTGTCCGCCTAGGGTTAAGGTTAGGTGTATGGTTTGATTTAGGCTTCAGGTTAGGTTAGGTTTGAACTCAGTTTGAGGGAGTAAGTTTAGGGCTACTCTTAATTTTAGGATCAGTGTTACGGTTGGAGTTAGCGTGAGGGTCAGGTTAGGGATGGGTTTGAGCTTCAGGTGTCCGCCTAGGGTTAGGGTCAGGTGTTTGGTTTGATTTAGGATTCAGGTTAGGTTAGGTTTGAACTTAGTTTGAGAGAGTAAGTTTAGGGCTACTGTTAGTTTTCGGGTAACTGTTACGGTTGGAGTTAGCGTCACGGCCAGGTTAGGATTGGGGTTGAGCTTAAGGTGTCCGCCTAGGGTTAGGGTTAGGTGTATGGTTTGATTAAGGCTTCTGGTTAGGTTATGTTTGAACTTAGTTTGAGGGAGTAAGTTTAGGGCTACTGTTAGTTTTCGGTTAACTGTTACAGTTGGAGTAAGCGTCAGGGTCAGGTTAGGTTTGGGGTTGAAGTTAAGGTTTCCGACTAGGGTTAGGGTTAGGTGTATGGTTTGATTTAGGCTTCAGGTTAGGTTAGGTGTGAACTTAGTTTGAGGGAGTAAGTTTAGGGCTATTGTTAGTTTTCAGTTCAGTATTATGGTTCGAGTTAGCGTCAGGGTCAGGTTAGGGTTGGGGTTAGCTTGAGGTGTATGCCTAGGGTTAGGGTTAGGTCCATGGTTTGATTTAGGCTCCAGGTTAGGTTACGTTTGAACTTAGTTTGAGTGAGTGAGTTTAGGGCTACTGTTAGTTTTCGGTTCAGTGTTACGGTTGGAGATAGCGTCAGGGTCAGGTTAGGGTTGGAGTTGAGCTTAAGGTGTCCGCCTAGGGTGAGGGTTAGGTCTGTGGTTGGATTTAGGCTTCAGGTTAGGTTACGTTTGAACTTAGTTTGAGTGAGTAAGTTTAGGGATACTGTTAGTTTTCGGTTCAGTGTTACGGTTGGAGATAGCGTCAGGGTCAGGTGAGGGTTGGGGTTGAGCTTCAGGTGTCCGCCTATTGTTAGCGTTAGGTCTATGATTTGAGTTAGGCTTCATCTTATGTTAGGTTTGAACTTAATTTGAGGGAGTAAGTTTAGGCCTATTGTATTTTTTGGTTCAGTGTTACGGTTGAATTTAGCCTCAGGGTCAGGTAAGGGTTGGGGTCAAGCTTAAGGTGTCCACCTAGGGTTAAGGTTAGGTCTGTGGTTTGAGATAGGGTTCAGGTTAGGTTAGGTTTGAACTTAGTTTGAGAGAGTAAGTTTAGGGCTACTGTTAGTTTTCGGTTCAGTGTTGCGGTTGGAGATAGCGTCAGGGTCAGGTTAGGGTTGGGGTTGAGCTTCAGGTGTCCGCCTATTCTTAGGGTTAGGTCTATGATTTGATTTAGACTTCAGGTTAGGTTAGGTTTGAACTTAGTTTGAGCTTGTAAGTTTAGGGCTACTGTTAGTTTTTGGTTCAGTGTTATGGTTGGAGATAGCGTCATGGTCAAGTTAGGGTTGGGTTTGAGATTCAGGTGTCCGCCTAGGGTTAGGGTTAGGTCTATGGTTTGAGTTAGGCTTCAGGTTACGTTAGGTTTGAACTTAGTTTGAGGGAGTAAGTTTAGGGCTACTGTTAGTTTTCGGTTCAGTGTTACGTTTGGAGTTAGCATGAGGGTCCAGATAGGGTTGGGGTTGAGCTTAAGGTGTCCGCCTAGGGTTACGGTTAGGTCTGTGGTTTGAGTTAGGCGTCAGGTTAGGTTAGGTTTGAACTTAGTTTGAGGGAGTAAGTTTAGGGCTACTGTTAGTTTTCGGTTCAGTGTTACGGTTGGAGATAGCGTCAGGGTCAGGTTAGGGTTGGGGTTGAGCTTCAGGTGTCCGCCTAGGGTTAGGGCTAGGTCTATGGTTTGAGATAGGCTTCAGGTTAGGTTAGATTTTAACTTAGTTTTAGGGAGTAAGTTTAGGGCTACTGTTAATTTTAGGATCAGTGTTATGGTTGGAGTTAGTGTGAGGGTCAGGTTAGGGTTGGGTTTGAGCTTCAGGTGTCCGCCTAGGGTTAGGGTTAGGTGTATGGTTTGATTTAGGCTTCAGGTTAGGTTAGGTTTGAACTTAGTTTGAGGGAGTAAGTTTAGGGCTACTGGTAGTTTTCGGGTAACTGTTACGGTTGGAGTTAGCGTCACGGCCAGGTTAGAGTTGGGGTTGAGCTTAAGGTGTCCACCTAGGGTTAGGGTTAGGTGTATGGTTTGATTTAGGCTTCAGGTTAGGTTATGTTTGAACTTAGTTTGAGGGAGTAAGTTTAGGGCTACTGTTAGTTTTCGGTTAACTGTTATAGTTGGAGTAAGCGTCAGGGTCAGGTTAGGTTTGGGGTTGAAGTTAAGGTGTCCGCCTAGGGTTAGGGTTAGGTGTATGGTTTGATTTAGGCTTCAGGTTAGGTTAGGTGTGAACTTAGTTTGAGGGAGTAAGTTTGGGGCTATTGTTAGTTTTCGGTTCAGTATTATGGTTCGAGTTAGCGTCAGGGTCAGGTTAGGGTTGGGGTTAGCTTGAGGTGTCTGCCTAGGGTTAGGGTTAGGTCCATGGTTTGATTTAGGCTCCAGGTTAGGTTACGTTTGAACTTAGTTTGAGTGAGTAAGTTTAGGGCTACTGTTAGTTTTCGGTTCAGTGTTACGGTTGGAGATAGCGTCAGGGTCAGGTTAGGGTTGGAGTTGAGCTTAAGGTGTCCGCCTAGGGTGAGGGTTAGGTCTGTGGTTGGATTTAGGCTTCAGGTTAGGTTACGTTTGAACTTAGTTTGAGGGAGTAAGTTTAGGGCTACTGTTAGTTTTCGGTTCAGTGTTACGGTTGGAGATAGCGTCAGGGTCAGGTGAGGGTTGGGGTTGAGCTTCAGGTGTCCGCCTATTGTTAGCGTAAGGTCTATGATTTGAGTTAGGCTTCAGGTTATGTTAAGTTTGAACTTAATTTGAGGGAGTAAGTTTAGGCCTATTGTATTTTTTGGTTCAGTGTTACGGTTGAATTTAGCCTCAGGGTCAGGTAAGGGTTGGGGTCAAGCTTAAGGTGTCCACCTAGGGTTAGGGTTAGGTCTGTGGTTTGAGATAGGGTTCAGGTTAGGTTAGGTTTGAACTTAGTTTGAGAGAGTAAGTTTAGGACTACTGTTAGTTTTCGGTTCAGTGTTGCGGTTGGAGATAGCGTCATGGTCAAGTTAGGGTTGGGTTTGAGATTCAGGTGTCCGCCTAGGGTTAGGGTTAGGTCTATGGTTTGAGTTAGGCTTCAGGTTACGTTAGGTTTGAACTTAGTTTGAGGGAGTAAGTTTAGGGCTACTGTTAGTTTTCGGTTCAGTGTTTCGGTTGGAGATAGCGTGAGGGTCAGGTTAGGGTTGGGGTTAAGCATAAGGTGTCCGCCTAGGGTTAGGGTTAGGTCTATGGTATCATTTAGGCTTCAGGTTAGGTTAGGATTGAACTTAGTTTGGGGGAGTAACTTTAGGACTACTCTTAGTTTTCGGTTCATTGATATGGTTGGAGTTAGCCTAGCGGTCAGGTTAGGGTTGGGGTCAAGCTTAAGGTGTCCGCCTAGGGTTAGGGTTAGGTCTATTGTTTGAGTTAGGCTTCAGGTTAGGTTAGGTTTGAACTTAGTTTGAGGGAGTAAGTTTAGGGCTACTGTTAGTTTTCGGTACAGTGTTACGGTTGGAGTTAGCGTGAGGGTCAGGTTAGGGTTGGGGTTGAGCTTAAGGTGTCCTCCTAGGGTTAGGGTTAGGTCTGTGGTTTGAGTGAGGCTTCAGGTTAGGTTAGGTTTGAACTTAGTTTGAGGGAGTAAGTTTAGGGCTACTGTTAGTTTTCGGTTCAGTGTTACGGTTGGAGATAGCGTCAGGGTCAGGTTAGGGTTGTGATTGAGCTTCAGGTGTCCGCCTAGGGTTAGGGTTAGGTCTATGGTTTGAGTTAGGGTACAGGTTAGGGTAGGTTTGAACTTAGTTTGAGGGAGTAAGTTTAGGGCTACTGTTAGTTTTCGGTTCAGTGTTACGGTTGGAGATAGCGTCAGGGTCTGGTTAGGGATGTGGTTGAGTTTCAGGTGTCCGCCTAGGGTTAGGGTTAGGTCTATGGTTTGAGTTAGGCTTCAAGTTAGGTTAGGTTTGAAGTTAGTTTGAGGGAGTAAGTTTAGGGCTACTGTTAGTTTTCGGGTAACTGTTACTGTTGGAGTTAGCGTCAGGGCCAGCTTAGGTTTGGGGTTGAGCTTAAGGTGTCAGCCTACGGTTAGGGTTAGGTCTATTGTTTGAGTAAGGCTTCAGGTTAGGTTAGGTTTGAACTTAGTTTGTGGGAGACAGTTTAGGGCTACTGTTAGTTTTCGTTTAACTGTTACGGTTGGAGTAAGCGTCAGGGTCAAGTTAGAGTGGGGGTTAAGCATAAGGTGTCCGCCTTGGGTTAGGGTTAGGTCCATAGTTTCATTTAGGCTTCAGGTTAGGTTAGGATTGAACTTAGTTTGAGGGAGTAAGTTTAGGGCTACTGTTAGTTTTCGGTTCAGTGTTACGGTTTGAGATAGCATCAGGGTCAGGTTAGGGTGGGGGTTAAGCATAAGGTGTCTGCCTAGGGTTAGGGTTAGGTCTATGGTTTCATTTAGGCTTCAGGTTAGGTTAGGATTGAACGTAGTTTGAGGGAGTAAGTTTAGGTCTACTGTTAGTTTTCGGTTCAATGCTACGTTTGGAGTTAGCGTGAGGGTCCGGTTAGGGTTGGGGTTGAGCTTAAGGTGTCCGCCTAGGGTTAGGGTTAGGTCTGTGGTTTGAGTTAGGCTTCAGGTTAGGTTAGATTTTAACTTAGTTTTAGGGAGTAAGTTTAGGGCTACTGTTAATTTTAGGATCAGTGTTATGGTTGGAGTTAGCGTGAGGGTCAGGTTAGTGTTGGGTTTGAGCTTCAGGTGTCCGCCTAGGGTTAGGTTTAGGTGTATGGTTTGATTTAGGCTTCAGGTTAGGTTAGGTTTGAACTTAGTTTGAGGGAGTAAGTTTAGGGCTACTGGTAGTTTTCGGGTAACTGTTACGGTTGGAGTTAGCGTCACGGCCAGGTTCGGGTTGGGGTTGAGATTCAGGTGTCCACCTAGGGTTAGGGTTAAGTCTATTGTTTGAGTTAGCCTTCAGGTTAGGTTAGGTTTGAACTTAGTTTGAAGGAGACAGTTTAGGGCTACTGTTAGTTTTCGTTTAACTGTTAGGGTTGGAGTAAGCGTCAGGGTCAGGTTAGGGTGGGGGTTAAGCATAAGGTGTCCGCCTAGGGTTAGGGTTAGGTCTATGGTTTCATTTAGGCTTCAGGTTAGGTTAAGATTGAACTTAGTTTGAGGGAGTAAGTTTAGGGCTACTGTTAGTTTTCGGTTCAATGTTACGTTTGGAGTTAGTGTGACGGTCCGGTTAGGGTTGGGGTTGAGCTTAAGGTGTCTGGCTAGGGTTAGGATTAGGTCTGTGGTTTGAGTTAGGCTTCAGGTTAGGTTAGGTTTGAACTTAGTTTGAGGGAGTAAGTTTAGGGCTACTGTTAGTTTTCGGGTAACTGTTACTGTTGGAGTTACCGTCATGGCCAGGTTAGGGTTGGGGTTGAGCTTAAGGTGTCCGCCTAGGGTTAGGGTTAGGTGTATGGTTTCATTTATGCTTCAGGTTAGGTTAGGTTGGAACTTAGTTTGAGGCAGTAAGTTTAGGGCTACTGTTAATTTTCGGGTAACTGTTAAGGTTGGAGTTAGCGTCAGGGCCAGGTTAGGGTTGGGGTTGAGCTTAAGGTGTCCGCCTAGTGTTAGGGTTAGGTCTGTGGTTTGAGTTAGGCTTCAGGTTAGGTTAGGTTTGAACTTAGTTTGAGGGAGTAAGTTTAGGGCTACTGTTAGTTTTCATTTAACTATTACGGTTGGAGTAAGCGTCAGGGTCAGGTTTGGGTGGGGGTTAAGCATAAGGTGTCCGCCTAGGGTTATGGTTAGGTCTATGGTTTCATTTAGGCTTCAGGTTAGGTTAGGATTGAACTTAGTTTGAGGGAGTAAGTTTAGGGCTACTGTTAGTTTTCGGTTCAATGTTACGTTTGGAGTTAGCGTGAGGGTCCGGTTAGGGTTGGGGTTGAGCTTAAGGTGTTCGCCTAGGGTTAGGGTTAGGTGTATGGTTTGATTTAGGCTTCAGGTTAGGTTAGGTTTGAACTTAGTTTGAGGGAGTAAGTTTAGGGCTACTGTTAGTTTTCGGTTAACTGTTACGGTTGGAGTAAGCGTCAGGGTCAGGTTAGGGTTGGGGTCAAGATTAAGGTGTCCGCCTAGGGTTAGGGTTAGGCTTATTGTTTGAGTTACACTTCAGGTTAGGTTAGGTTTGAACTTAGTTTGAGGGAGTAAGTTTAGGGCTACTGTTAGTTTTCGGTTCAGTGTTACGGTTGGAGATAGCGTCAGGGTCAGGTTAGGGTTGGGGTTGTGCTTAAGGTGTCTTCCTAGGGTTAGGGTTAGGTCTGTGGTTAGAGTTAGCCTTCAGGTTAGGTTAGGTTTGAACTTAGTTTGAGGGAGTAAGTTTAGGGCTCCTGTTAGTTTTCGGGTAACTGTTACTGTTGGAGTTACCGTCATGGCCAGGTTAGGGTTGGGGTTGAGCTTAAGGTGTCCGCCTAGGGTTAATGTTAGGTGTATGGTTTCATTTAGGCTTCAGGTTAGGTTAGGTTGGAACTTAGTTTGAGGCAGTAAGTTTAGGGCTACTGTTAGTTTTCGGGTAACTGTTACGGTTGGAGTTAGCGTCAGGGCCAGGTTAGCGTTGGGGTTGAGCTTAAGGTGTCGGCCTAGTGTTAGGGTTAGGTCTGTGGTTTGAGTTAGGCTTCAGGTGAGGTTAGGTTTGAACTTAGTTTGAGGGAGTAAGTTTAGGGCTACTGTTAGTTTTCGGTTCAGTGGTACGGTTGGAGTTAGCGTGAGGGTCAGGTTAGGGTTGGGGTTGAGCTTAAGGTGTCCTCCTAGGGTTAGGGTTAGGTCTGTGGTTTGAGTTAGGCTCCAGGTTAGGTTAGGTTTGAACTTAGTTTGAGGGAGTAAGTTTAGGGCTACTGTTAGTTTTCGGTTCAGTGTTACGGTTGGAGTAAGCGTCAGGGTCAGGTTAGGGTGGGGGTTAAGCATAAGGTGTCCGCCTAGGGTTAGGGTTAGGTCTATGGTTTCATTTAGGCTTCAGGTTTGGTTAGGATTGAACTTAGTTTGAGGGAGTAAGTTTAGGGCCACTGTTAGTTTTCGGTTCAGTGTTACGGTTGGATTTAGCCTCAGGGTCAGGTTAGGGTTGGGGTTAAGCTTAAGGTGTCCGCCTAGGGTTAGGGTTAAGTCTATTGTTTGAGTTAGCCTTCAGGTTAGGTTAGGTTTGAACTTAGTTTGAGGGAGACAGTTTAGGGCTACTGTTAGTTTTCGTTTAACTGTTAAGGTTGGAGTAAGCGTCAGTGTCCGGTTAGGGTGGGGGTTAAGCATATGGTGTCCGCCTAGGGTTAGGGTTAGGTCTATGGTTTCATTTAGGCTTCAGGTTAGGTTAAGATTGAACTTAGTTTGAGGGAGTAAGTTTAGGGCTACTGTTAGTTTTCGGTTCAATGTTACGTTTGGAGTTAGCGTGACGGTCCGGTTAGGGTTGGGGTTGAGCTTAAGGTGTCTACCTAGGGTTAGGGTTAGGTTTGTGGTTTGATTTAGGCTTCAGGTTAGGTTAGGTTTGAACTTAGTTTGAGGGAGTAAGTTTAGGGCTACTGTTAGTTTTGGTTAACTGTTACGGTTGGAGTTAGCGTGAGGGTCAGGTTAGGGTTGGGGTTGAGCTTAAGGTGTCCTCCTAGGGTTAGGGTTAGGTCTGTGGTTTGAGTGAGGCTTCAGGTTAGGTTAGGTTTGAACTTAGTTTGAGGGAGTAAGTTTGGGGCTACTGTTAGTTTTCGGTTCAGTGTTACGGTTGGAGATAGCGTCAGGGTCTGGTTAGGGTTGTGATTGAGCTTCAGGTGTCCGCCTAGGGTTAGGGTTATGTCTATGGTTTGAGTTAGGGTCCAGGTTAGGGAAGGTTTGAACTTAGTTTGAGGGAGTAAGTTTAGGGCTACTGTTAGTTCTCGGTTCAGTGTTACGGTTGGAGATAGCGACAGGGTCTGGTTAGGGTTGTGGTTGAGTTTCAGGTGTCCGCCTAGGGTTAGGGTTAGGTCTATTGTTTGAGTTAGGCTTCAAGTTAGGTTAGGTTTGAAGTTAGTTTGAGGGATTAAGTTTAGGGCTACTGTTAGTTTTCGGGTAACTGTTACTGCTGGAGTTAGCGTCAGGGCCAGGTTAGGGTTGGGGTTGAACTTAAGGTGTCCGCCTAGGGTTAGGGTTAGGTCTATTGTTTGAGATAGGCTTCAGGTTAGGTTAGGTTTGAACTTAGTTTGTGGGAGAAAGTTTAGGGCTACTGTTAGTTTTCGGGTAACTGTTACGGTTGGAGTAAGCGTCAGGGTCAAGTTAGGGTGGGGGTTAAGCATAAGGTGTCCGCCTAGGTTTAGGGTTAGGTCTATGGTTTCATTTTGGCTTCAGGTTAGGTTAGGATTGAACTTAGTTTGAGGGAGTAAGTTTAGGGCTACTGTTAGTTTTCGGTTCAATGTTACGTTTGGAGTTAGCGTGACGGTCCGGTTAGGGTTGGGGTTGAGCTTAAGGTATCTGCCTAGGGTTAGGGTTAGGTCTGTGGTTTGAGTTAGGCTTCAGGTTAGGTTAGGTTTGAAGTTAGTTTGAGGGAGTAAGTTTAGGGCTACTGTTAGTTTTTGGTTAACTGTTACGGTTGGAGTAAGCGTCAGGGTCAGGTTAGGGTTGGGGTCAAGCTTAAGGTGTCCGCCTAGGGTTAGGGTTAGGTCTATTGTTTGAGTTAAGCTTCAGGTTAGGTTAGGTTTGAACTTAGTTAGAGCGAGTAAGTTTAGGGCTACTGTTAGTTTTCGGTACAGTATTACGGTTGGAGTTAGCGTGAGAGTCAGGTTAGGGTTGGGGTTGAGCTTAAGGTGTCCTCCTAGGGTTAGGGTTAGGTCTGTGGTTTGAGTGAGGCTTCAGGATAGGTTAGGTTTGAACTTAGTTTGAGGGAATAAGTTTAGGGCTACTGTTAGTTTTCGGTTCAATGTTACGTTTGGAGTTAGCGTGAGGGTCCGGTTAGGGTTGGGGTTGAGCTTAAGGTGTCCGCCTAGGGTTAGGGTTAGGTCTGTGGTTTGAGATAGGCTTCAGGTTAGGTTAGGTTTGAACTTACTTTGAGGTAGTAAGTTTAGGGCTACTGTTAGTTTTCGGTTCAGTGTTACGGTTGGAGATAGCGTCAGGGTCAGGTTAGGGTTGGGGTTGAGCTTCAGGTGTCCGCCTAGGGTTAGGGTTAGGTCTATGGTTTGAGTTAGGCTTCAGGTTAGGTTAGGTTTGAACTTAGTTTGAGGGATTAAGTTTAGGGCTACTGTTAGTTTTCGGTTCAGTGTTACGGTTGGAGTTAGCGTGAGGGTTAGGTTAGGGTTGGGTTTGAACTTCAGGTGTCCGCCTAGGGTTAGGGTTAGGTGTATGGTTTGATTTAGGCTTCAGGTTAGGTTAGGTTGGAACTTAGTTTGAGGGAGTCAGTTTAGGGCTACTGTTAGTTTTCGGTTAACTGTTAAGGTTGGAGTAAGCGTCAGGGTCAGGTTAGGTTTGGGGTTGAGCTTAAGGTGTCCGCCTAGGGTTAGGGTTAGGTGTATGGTTTGATTTAGGCTTCAGGTTAGGTTAGGTTTGAACTTAGTTTGAGGGAGTAAGTTTAGGGCTACTGTTAGTTTTCGTTTAACTGTTACGGTTGGAGTAAGCGTCATGGTCTGGTTAGGGTGGGGGTTAAGCATAAGGTGTCCGACTAGGGTTAGGGTTAGGTCTATGGTTTCATTTAGGCTTCAGGTTAGGTTAGGATTGAACTTAGTTTGAGGGAGTAAGTTTAGGGCCACTGTTAGTTTTCGGTTCAGTGTTACGGTTCGATTTAGCCTCATGGTCAGGTTAGGGTTGGGGTTAATCTTAAGGTGTCCGCCTAGGGTTAGGGTTAGGTCTATTGTTTGAGTTAGGCTTCAGGTTAGGTTAGGTTTGAACTTAGTTTGAGGGAGACAGTTTAGGGCTACTGTTAGTTTTCATTTAACTGTTACGGTTGGAGTAAGCGTCAGTGTCAGGTTAGGGTGGGGGTTAAGCATAAGGTGTCCGCCTAGGGTTAGGGTTAGGTCTATGGTTTAATTTAGGCTTCAGGTTAGGTTAGGATTGAACGTAGTTTGAGGGAGTAAGTTTAGAGCTACTGTGAGTTTTCGGTTCAGTGTTACGGTTGGAGATAGCGTCAGGGTCTGGTTAGGGTTGTGGTTGAGTTTCAGGTGTCCGCCTAGGGTTAGGGTTAGGTCTATGGGTTGAGTTAGGCTTCAAATTAGGTTAGGTTTGAAGTTAGTTTGAGGGAGTAAGTTTAGGGCTACTGTTAGTTTTCGGGTAACTGTTACTGTTGGAGTTAGCGTCAGAGCCAGGTTAGGGTTGGGGTTGAGCTTAAGGTGTCCGCCTAGGGTTAGGGTTAGGTCTGTGGTTTGAGTTAGGCTTCAGGTTAGGTTAGGTTTGAACTTAGTTTGAGGGAGTAAGTTTAGGGCTACTGTTAGTTTTCGGTTCAGTGTTACGGTTGGAGATAGCGTCAGGGTCTGGTTAGGGTTGTGGTTTAGTTTCAGGTGTCCGCCTAGGGTTAGGGTTAGGTCTATGGTTTGAGTTAGGCTTCAAGTTAGGTTAGGTTTGAAGTTAGTTTGAGGGAGTAAGTTTAGGGCTACTGTTAGTTTGCGGGTAACTGTTACTGTTGGAGTTAGCGTCAGGGCCAGGTTAGGGTTGGGGTTGAGTTTAAGGTGTCCGCCTAGGGTTAGTGTTAGGTGTATGGTTTGATTTACGCTTCAGGTTAGGTTAGGTTTGAACTTAGTTTGAGGGAGTAAGTTTAGGGCTACTGTTAGTTTTCGTTTAACTGTTACGGTTGGAGTAAGCGTCAGGGTCAGGTTATGGTGGGTGTTAACCATAAGGTGTCCGTCTAGGGTTAGGGTTAGGTCTATGGTTTCATTTAGGCTTCAGGTTAGGTTAGGTTTGAACTTAGTTTGAGGGAGTAAGTTTAGGGCTACTGTTAGTTTTCGGTTCAGTGTTACGGTTGGAGACAGCGTCAGGGTCTGGTTAGGGTTGTGGTTGAGTTTCAGGTGTCTGCCTAGGGTTAGGGTTAGGTCTATGGTTTGAGTTAGGCTTCAAGTTAGGTTAGGTTTGAACTTAGTTTGAGGGAGTAAGTTTAGGGCTACTGTTAGTTTTCGGGTAACTGTTACTGTTGGAGTTAGCGTCAGGGCCAGGTTAGGGTTGGGGTTGAGCTTAAGGTGTCCGCCTAGGGTTAAGGTTAGGTCTATGGTTTGAGTTAGGCTTCAGGTTAGGTTAGGTTTGAACTTAGTTTGAGGGAGTAAGTTTAGGCCTATTGTATTTTTTGGTTCAGTGTTACGGTTGAATTTAGCCTCAGGGTCAGGTTAGGGTTGGGGTCAAGCTTAAGGTGTCCGCCTAGGGTTAGGTTTAGGTCTATTGTTTGAGTTAGGCTTCAGGTTAGGTTAGGTTTGAACTTAGTTTGAGGGAGTAAGTTTAGGGCTAGTGGTAGTTTTCGGTTCAGTGTTATGGTTGGAGTTAGCGTGAGGGTCAGGTTAGGGTTGGGGTTGAGCTTCTGGTGTCCGCCTTGGGTTAGGGTTAGGTCTATGGTTTGAGTTAGGCTTCAAGTTAGGTTAGGTTTGAAGTTAGTTTGAGGGAGTAAGTTTAGGGCTACTGGTAGTTTTCGGGTAACTGTTACTGTTGGAGTTAGCGTCAGGGCCAGGTTAGGGTTGGGGTTGAGCTTAAGGTGTCCGCCTAGGGTTAGGGTTAGGTGTATGGTTTGATTTAGGCTTCAGGTTAGGTTAGGTTTGAAGTTAGTTTGAGGGAGTAAGTTTAGGGCTATTGTTAGTTTTCGGTTAACTGTTACAGTTGGAGTAAGCGTCAGGGTCAGGTTAGGGTGGGGGTTAAGCATAAGGTGTCCGCCTATGGTTTGGGTTAGATCTATGATTTGAGTGAGGCTTCAGGTTAGGTTAGGTTTGAACTTAGTTTGAGGGAGTCAGTTTAGGGCTACTGTTAGTTTTCGGTTAACTGTTACGGTTGGAGTAAGCGTCAGGGTCAGGTTAGGTTTGGGGTTGAGCTTAAGGTGACCGCCTAGGGTTAGGGTTATGTGTATGGTTTGATTTAGGCTTCAGGTTAGGTTAGGTTTGAACTTAGTTTGAGGGAGTAAGTTTAGGGCTACTGTTAGTTTTCGTTTAACTGTTACGGTTGGAGTAAGCGTCAGGGTCAGGTTAGGTTGTGGGTTAAGCATAAGGTGTCGGCCTAGGGTTAGGGTTAGGTCTATGGTTTCATTTAGCCTTCAGGTTAGATTAGGATTGAACTTAGTTTGAGGGAGTAAGTTTAGGGCCACTGTTAGTTTTCGGTTCAGTGTTACGGTTCGATTTAGCCTCAGGGTCAGGTTAGGTTTGGGGTTAAGCTTAAGGTGTCCGCCTAGGGTTAGGGTTAGGTCTATTGTTTGAGTTAGGCTTCAGGTTAGGTTAGGTTTGAACTTAGTTTGAGGGAGACAATTTAGGACTACAGTTAGTTTTCATTTAACTGTTACGGTTGGAGTAAGCGTCAGGGTCAGGTTAGGGTGGGGGTTAAGCATAAGGTGTCCGCCTAGGGTTAGTGTTAGGTCTATGGTTTCATTTAGGCTTCAGGTTAGGTTAGGATTGAACTTAGTTTGAGGGAGTAAGTTTAGGGCTACTGTTAGTTTTCGGTTCAATGTTACGTTTGGAGTTAGCGTGAGGGTCCGGTTAGGGTTGGGGTTGAGCTTAAGGTGTTCGCCTAGGGTTAGGGTTAGGTCTGTGCTTTGAGTTAGGCTTCAGGTTAGGTTAGGTTTGAACTTAGTTTGAGGGAGTAAGTTTAGGGCTACTGTTAGTTTTCGGTTAACTGTTATGGTTGGAGTAAGCGTCAGGGTCAGGTTAGGGTTGGGGTCAAGCTTAAGGTGTCCACCTAGGGTTAGGGTTAGGCCTATTGTTTGAGTTAGTCTTCAGGTTAGGTTAGGTTTGAACTTAGTTTGAGGGAGTAACTTTAGGGCTACTGTTAGTTTTCGGTTCAGTGTTACGGTTGGAGATAGCATCAGGGTCAGGTTAGGGTTGGGGTTTTGCTTAAGGTGTCCTCCTAGGGTTAGGGTTAGGTCTGTATTTAGAGTTAGGCTTCAGGTTAGGTTAGGTTTGAACTTAGTTTGAGGGAGTAAGTTTAGGGGTACTGTTAGTTTTCGGGTAACTGTTACTGTTGGAGTTACCGTCATGGCCAGGTTAGGGTTGGGGTTGAGCTTAAGGTGTCCGCCTAGGGTTAGGGTTAGGTGTATGGTTTCATTTAGGCTTCAGGTTAGGTTAGGTTGGAACTTAGTTTGAGGCAGTAAGTTTAGGGCTACTGTTAGTTTTCGGGTAACTGTTACGGTTGGAGTTAGCGTCAGGGCCAGGTTAGGGTTGGGGTTGAGCTTAAGGTGTCCGCCTACTGTTAGGGTTAGGTCTGCGGTTTGAGTAAGGCTTCAGGTTAGGTTAGGTTTGAACTTAGTTTGAGGGAGTAAGTTTAGGGCTACTGTTAGTTTTCGATTCAGTGTTACGGTTGGAGATAGCGTCAGGGTCAGATTAGGGTTGGGGTTGAGCTTCAGGTGTCCGCCTAGGGTTAGGGTTAGGTCTATGGTTTGAGTTAGGCTCCAGTTTAAGTTAGGTTTGAACTTAGTTTGAGGGAATAAGTTTAGGGCTACTGTTACTTTTCAGTTCAGTGTTACGGTTGGAGTTAGCGTGAGGGTCAGGTTAGGGTTGGGGTTGAGCTTAAGGTGTCCTCCTAGGGTTAGGGTTAGGTCTGTGGTTTGAGTTAGGCTCCAGGTTTGTTAGGTTTGAACTTAGTTTGAGGGAGTAAGTTTAGGGCTACTGTTAGTTTTCGGTTCAGTGTTACTGTTGGAGTAAGCGTCAGGGTCAGGTTATGGTGGGGGTTAAGCATAAGGTGTCCGCCTAGGGTTAGGGTTAGGTCTATGGTTTCATTTAGGCTTCAGGTTTGGTTAGGATTGAACTTAGTTTGAGGGAGTAAGTTTAGGGCCACTGTTAGTTTTCGGTTCAGTGTTACGTTTGGATTTAGCCTCAGGGTCTGGTTAGGTTTGGGGTTAAGCTTAAGGTGTCCGCCTAGGGTTAGGGTTAAGTCTATTGTTTGAGTTAGCCTTCAGGTTAGGTTAGGTTTGAACTTAGTTTGAGGGAGACAGTTTAGGGCTACTGTTAGTTTTCGTTTAACTGTTACGGTTGGAGTAAGCGTCAGGGTCAGGTTAGGGTGGGGGTTAAGCATAAGGTGTCCGCCTAGGGTTAGGGTTAGGTCTATGGTTTCATTTAGGCTTCAGGTTAGGTTAAGATTGAACTTAGTTTGAGGGAGTAAGTTTAGGGCTACTGTTAGTTTTCGGTTCAATGTTACGTTTGCAGTTAGCGTGACGGTCCGGTTAGGGTTGGGGTTGAGCTTAAGGTGTCTGCCTAGGGTTAGGGTTAGGTCTGTGGTTTGAGTTAGGCTTCAGGTTAGGTTAGGTTTGAACTTAGTTTGAGGGAGTAAGTTTAGGGCTACTGTTAGTTTTTTGTTAACTGTTACGGTTGGAGTAAGCGTCAGGGTGAGGTTAGGGTTGGGGTCAAGCTTAAGGTGTCTGCCTAGGGTTAGGGTTAGGCCTATTGTTTGAGTTAGTCTTCAGGTTAGGTTAGGTTTGAACTTAGTTTGAGGGAGTAATTTTAGGGCTACTGTTAGTTTTCGGTTCAGTGTTATGGTTGGAGATAGCGTCAGGGTCAGCTTAGGGTTGGGGTTGTGCTTAAGGTGTCCTCCTAGGGTTAGGGTTAGGTCTGTGGTTAGAGTTAGGCTTCAGGTTAGGTTAGGTTTGAACTTAGTTTGAGGGAGTAAGTTTAGGGCTACTGTTAGTTTTCGGTTCAGTGTTAAGGTTCGATTTAGCCTCAGGGTCACGTTAGGGTTGGGGTTAAGCTTAAGGTGTCCGCCTAGGTTTAGGGTTAGGTGTATGGTTTGATTTAGGCTTCAGTTTAGGTTAGGTTTGAACTTAGTTTGAGGGAGTAAGTTTAGGACTACTGTTAGTTTTCGTTTAACTGTTACGGTTGGAGTAAGCGTCAGGGTCAGGTTATGGTGGGTGTTAACCATAAGGTGTCCGTCTAGGGTTAGGGTTAGGTCTATGGTTTCATTTAGGCTTCAGGTTAGGTTAGGTTTGAACTTAGTTTGAGGGAGTAAGTTTAGGGCTACTGTTAGTTTTCGGTTCAGTGTTACGGTTGGAGACAGCGTCAGGGTCTGGTTAGGGTTGTGGTTGAGTTTCAGGTGTCTGCCTAGGGTTAGGGTTAGGTCTATGGTTTGAGTTAGGCTTCAAGTTAGGTTAGGTTTGAACTTAGTTTGAGGGAGTAAGTTTAGGGCTACTGTTAGTTTTCGGGTAACTGTTACTGTTGGAGTTAGCGTCAGGGCCAGGTTAGGGTTGGGGTTGAGCTTAAGGTGTCCGCCTAGGGTTAAGGTTAGGTCTATGGTTTGAGTTAGGCTTCAGGTTAGGTTAGGTTTGAACTTAGTTTGAGGGAGTAAGTTTAGGCCTATTGTATTTTTTGGTTCAGTGTTACGGTTGAATTTAGCCTCAGGGTAAGGTTAGGGTTGGGGTCAAGCTTAAGGTGTCCGCCTAGGGTTAGGGTTAGGTCTGTGGTTTGAGATAGGTTTCAGGTTAGGTTAGGTTTGAACTTACTTTGAGGGAGTAAGTTTAGGGCTACTGTTAGTTTTCGGTTCAGTGTTACAGTTGGAGATAGCGTCAGGGTCAGGTTAGGGTTGGGGTTGAGCTTCAGGTATCCGCCTAGGGTTAGGGTTAGGTCTATGGTTTGAGTTAGGCTTCAGGTTAGGTTAGGTTTGAACTTAGTTTGAGGGATTAAGTTTAGGGCTACTGTTAATTTTCGGTTCAGTGTTACGGTTGGAGTTAGCGTGAGGGTCAGGTTAGGGTTGGGTTTGAACTTCAGGTGTCCGCCTAGGGTTAGGGTTAGGTGTATGGTTTGATTTAGGCTTCAGGTTAGGTTAGGTTTGAAGTTAGTTTGAGGGAGTAAGTTTAGGGCTATTGTTAGTTTTTCGGTTAACTGTTACAGTTGGAGTAAGCGTCAGGGTCAGGTTAGGGTGGGGGTTAAGCATAAGGTGTCCGCCTATGGTTTGGGTTAGATCTATGATTTGAGTGAGGCTTCAGGTTAGGTTAGGTTTGAACTTAGTTTGAGGGAGTCAGTTTAGGGCTACTGTTAGTTTTCGGTTAACTGTTACGGTTGGAGTAAGCGTCAGGGTCAGGTTAGGTTTGGGGTTGAGCTTAAGGTGACCGCCTAGGGTTAGGGTTATGTGTATGGTTTTATTTAGGCTTCAGGTTAGGTTAGGTTTGAACTTAGTTTGAGGGAGTAAGTTTAGGGCTACTGTTAGTTTTCGGTTCAGTGTTACGGTTGGAGATAGCGTCAGGGTCAGGTTAGGGTTGTGATTGAGCTTCAGGTGTCCGCCTAGGGTTAGGGTTAGGTCTATGGTTTGAGTTAGGGTCCAGGTTAGGGTAGGTTTGAACTTAGTTTGAGGGAGTAAGTTTAGGGCTACTGTTAGTTTTCGGTTCAGTGTTACGGTTGGAGATAGCGACAGGGTCTGGTTAGGGTTGTGGTTGAGTTTCAGGTGTCCGCCTAGGGTTAGGGTTAGGTCTATTGTTTGAGTTAGGCTTCAAGTTAGGTTAGGTTTGAAGTTAGTTTGAGGGAGTAAGTTTAGGGCTACTGTTAGTTTTCGGGTAACTGTTACTGTTGGAGTTAGCGTCAGGGCCAGGTTAGGGTGGGGGTTGAAATTAAGGTGTCCGCCTAGGGTTAGGGTTAGGTCTATTGTTTGAGTTAGGCTTCAGTTAGGTTAGGTTTGAACTTAGTTTGTGGGAGACAGTTTAGGGCTACTTTTAGTTTTCGGGTAACTGTTACGGTTGGAGTAAGCGTCAGGGTCAAGTTAGCGTGGGGGTTAAGCATAAGGTGTCCGCCTAGGTTTAGGGTTAGGTCTATGGTTTCATTTAGGCTTCAGGTTAGGTTAGGATTGAACTTAGTTTGAGGGAGTAAGTTTAGGGCTACTGTTAGTTTTCGGTTCAATGTTATGTTTGGAGTTAGCGTGACGGTCCGGTTAGGGTTGGGGTTGAGCTTAAGGTATCTGCCTAGGGTTAGGGTTAGGTCTGTGGTTTGAGTTAGGCTTCAGGTTAGGTTAGGTTTGAAGTTAGTTTGAGGGAGTAAGTTTAGGGCTACTGTTAGTTTTTGGTTAACTGTTACGGTTGGAGTAAGCGTCAGGGTCAGGTTAGGGTTGGGGTCAAGCTTAAGGTGTCCGCCTAGGGTTAGGGTTAGGTCTATTGTTTGAGTTAGGCTTCAGGTTAGGTTAGGTTTGAACTTAGTTAGAGCGAGTAAGTTTAGGGCTACTGTTAGTTTTCGGTACAGTGTTACGGTTGGAGTTAGCGTGAGAGTCAGGTTAGGGTTGGGGTTGAGCTTAAGGTGTCCTCCTAGGGTTAGGGTTAGGTCTGTGGTTTGAGTGAGGCTTCAGGATAGGTTAGGTTTGAACTTAGTTTGAGGGAATAAGTTTAGGGCTACTGTTAGTTTTCGGTTCAATGTTAGGTTTGGAGTTAGCGTGAGGGTCCGGTTAGGGGTTGGGGTTGAGCTTAAGGTGTCCGCCTAGGGTTAGGGTTAGGTCTGTGGTTTGAGATAGGTTTCAGGTTAGGTTAGGTTTGAACTTACTTTGAGGGAGTAAGTTTAGGGCTACTGTTAGTTTTCGGTTCAGTGTTACAGTTGGAGATAGCGTCAGGGTCAGGTTAGGGTTGGGGTTGAGCTTCAGGTATCCGCCTAGGGTTAGGGTTAGGTCTATGGTTTGAGTTAGGCTTCAGGTTAGGTTAGGTTTGAACTTAGTTTGAGGGATTAAGTTTAGGGCTACTGTTAATTTTCGGTTCAGTGTTACGGTTGGAGTTAGCGTGAGGGTCAGGTTAGGGTTGGGTTTGAACTTCAGGTGTCCGCCTAGGGTTAGGGTTAGGTGTATGGTTTGATTTAGGCTTCAGGTTAGGTTAGGTTGGAACTTAGTTTGAGGGAGTAAGTTTAGGGCTACTGTTAGTTTTCGGTTAACTGTTAAGGTTGGAGTAATCGTCAGGGTCAGGTTAGGTTTGGGGTTGAGCTTAAGGTGTCCGCCTAGGGTGAGGGTTAGGTGTATGGTTTGATTTAGGCTTCAGGTTAGGTTAGGTTTGAACTTAGTTTGAGGGAGTAAGTTTAGGGCTACTGTTAGTTTTCTTTTAACTGTTACGGTTGGAGTAAGCGTCATGGTCATGTTAGGGTGGGGGTTAAGCATAAGGTGTCCGACTAGGGTTAGGGTTAGGTCTATGGTTTCATTTAGGCTTCAGGTTAGGTTAGGATTGAACTTAGTTTGAGGGAGTAAGTTTAGGGCCACTGTTAGTTTTCGGTTCAGTGTTACGGTTCGATATAGCCTCATGGTCAGGTTAGGGTTGGGGTTAATCTTAAGGTGTCCGCCTAGGGTTAGGGTTAGGTCTATTGTTTGAGTTAGGCTTCAGGTTAGGTTAGGTTTGAACTTAGTTTGAGGGAGACAGTTTAGGGCTACTGTTAGTTTTCATTTAACTGTTACGGTTGGAGTAAGCGTCAGTGTCAGGTTAGGGTGGGGGTTAAGCATAAGGTGTCCGCCTAGGGTTAGGTTAGGTCTATGGTTTAATTTAGGCTTCAGGTTAGGTTAGGATTGAACGTAGTTTGAGGGAGTAAGTTTAGAGCTACTGTGAGTTTTCGGTTCAGTGTTACGGTTGGAGATAGCGTCAGGGTCTGGTTAGGGTTGTGGTTGAGTTTCAGGTGTCCGCCTAGGGTTAGGGTTAGGTCTATGGGTTGAGTTAGGCTTCAAATTAGGTTAGGTTTGAAGTTAGTTTGAGGGAGTAAGTTTAGGGCTACTGTTAGTTTTCGGGTAACTGTTACTGTTGGAGTTAGCGTCAGGGCCAGGTTAGGGTTGGGGTTGAGCTTAAGGTGTCCGCCTAGGGTTAGGGTTAGGTCTGTGGTTTGAGTTAGGCTTCAGGTTAGGTTAGGTTTGAACTTAGTTTGAGGGAGTAAGTTTAGGGCTACTGTTAGTTTTCGGTTCAGTGTTACGGTTGGAGATAGCGTCAGGGTCTGGTTAGGGTTGTGGTTGAGTTTCAGGTGTCCGCCTAGGGTTAGGGTTAGGTCTATGGTTTGAGTTAGGCTTCAAGTTAGGTTAGGTTTGAAGTTAGTTTGAGGGAGTAAGTTTAGAGCTACTGTTAGTTTGCGGGTAACTGTTACTGTTGGAGTTAGCGTCAGGGGCCAGGTTAGGGTTGGGGTTGAGCTTAAGGTGTCCGCCTAGGGTTAGGGTTAGGTGTTTGGTTTGATTTACGCTTCAGGTTAGGTTAGGTTTGAACTTAGTTTGAGGGAGTAAGTTAGGGCTACTGTTAGTTTTCGTTTAACTGTTACGGTTGGAGTAAGCGTCAGGGTCAGGTTATGGTGGGTGTTAACCATAAGGTGTCCGCCTAGGGTTAGGTTTAGGTCTATTGTTTGAGTTAGGCTTCAGGTTAGGTTAGGTTTGAACTTAGTTTGAGGGAGTAAGTTTAGGGCTACTGTTAGTTTTCGGTTCAGTGTTATGGTTGGAGTTAGCGTGACGGTCAGGTTAGGGTTGGGGTTGAGCTTCTGGTGTCCGCCTTGGGTTAGGGTTAGGTCTATGGTTTGAGTTAGGCTTCAAGTTTGGTTAGGTTTGAAGTTAGTTTGAGGGAGTAAGTTTAGGGCTACTGGTAGTTTTCGGGTAACTGTTACTGTTGGAGTTAGCGTCAGGGCCAGGTTAGGGTTGGGGTTGAGCTTAAGGTGTCCGCCTAGGGTTAGGGTTAGGTGTATGGTTTGATTTAGGCTTCAGGTTAGGTTAGGTTTGAAGTTAGTTTGAGGGAGTAAGTTTAGGGCTAATGTTAGTTTTCGGTTAACTGTTACAGTTGGAGTAAGCGTCAGGGTCAGGTTAGGGTGGGGGTTAAGCATAAGGTGTCCGCCTATGGGTTTGGGTTAGATCTATGATTTGAGTGAGGCTTCAGGTTAGGTTAGGTTTGAACTTAGTTTGAGGGAGTCAGTTTAGGGCTACTGTTAGTTTTCGGTTAACTGTTACGGTTGGAGTAAGCGTCAGGGTCAGGTTAGGTTTGGGGTTGAGCTTAAGGTGACCGCCTAGGGTTAGGGTTATGTGTATGGTTTGATTTAGGCTTCAGGTTAGGTTAGGTTTGAACTTAGTTTGAGGGAGTAAGTTTAGGGCTACTGTTAGTTTTCGTTTAACTGTTACGGTTGGAGTAAGCGTCAGGGTCAGGTTAGGGTGTGGGTTAAGCATAAGGTGTCGGCCTAGGGTTAGGGTTAGGTCTATGGTTTCATTTAGGCTTCAGGTTAGATTAGGATTGAACTTAGTTTGAGGGAGTAAGTTTAGGGCCACTGTTAGTTTTCGGTTCAGTGTTACGGTTCGATTTAGCCTCAGGGTCAGGTTAGGTTTGGGGTTAAGCTTAAGGTGTCCGCCTAGGGTTAGGGTTAGGTCTATTGTTTGAGTTAGGCTTCAGGTTAGGTTAGGTTTGAACTTAGTTTGAGGGAGACAGTTTAGGACTACAGTTAGTTTTCATTTAACTGTTACGGTTGGAGTAAGCGTCAGGGTCAGGTTAGGGTGGGGGTTAAGCATAAGTGTCCGCCTAGGGTTAGTGTTAGGTCTATGGTTTCATTTAGGCTTCAGGTTAGGTTAGGATTGAACTTAGTTTGAGGGAGTAAGTTTAGGGCTACTGTTAGTTTTCGGTTCAATGTTACGTTTGGAGTTAGCGTGAGGGTCCGGTTAGGGTTGGGGTTGAGCTTAAGGTGTTCGCCTAGGGTTAGGGTTAGGTCTGTGCTTTGAGTTAGGCTTCAGGTTAGGTTAGGTTTGAAGTTAGTTTGAGGGAGTAAGTTTAGGGCTACTGTTAGTTTTCGGTTAACTGTTATGGTTGGAGTAAGCGTCAGGGTCAGGTTAGGGTTGGGGTCAAGCTTAAGGTGTCCACCTAGGGTTAGGGTTAGGCCTATTGTTTGAGTTAGTCTTCAGGTTGGTTAGGTTTGAACTTAGTTTGAGGGAGTAACTTTAGGGCTACTGTTAGTTTTCGGTTCAGTGTTACGGTTGGAGATAGCGTCAGGGTCAGGTTAGGGTTGGGGTTTTGCTTAAGGTGTCCTCCTAGGGTTAGGGTTAGGTCTGTATTTAGAGTTAGGCTTCAGGTTAGGTTAGGTTTGAACTTAGTTTGAGGGAGTAAGTTTAGGGGTACTCTTAGTTTTCGGGTAACTGTTACTGTTGGAGTTACCGTCATGGCCAGGTTAGGGTTGGGTTGAGCTTAAGGTGTCCGCCTAGGGTTAGGGTTAGGTGTATGGTTTTCATTTAGGCTTCAGGTTAGGTTAGGTTGGAACTTAGTTTGAGGCAGTAAGTTTAGGGCTACTGTTAGTTTTCGGGTAACTGTTACGGTTGGAGTTAGCGTCAGGGCCAGGTTAGGGTTGGGGTTGAGCTTAAGGTGTCCGCCTAGTGTTAGGGTTAGGTCTGCGGTTTGAGTAAGGCTTCAGGTTAGGTTAGGTTTGAACTTAGTTTGAGGGAGTAAGTTTAGGGCTACTGTTAGTTTTCGATTCAGTGTTACGGTTGGAGATAGCGTCAGGGTCAGATTAGGGTTGGGGTTGAGCTTCAGGTGTCCGCCTAGGGTTAGGGTTAGGTCTATGGTTTGAGTTAGGCTCCAGGTTAAGTTAGGTTTGAACTTAGTTTGAGGGAATAAGTTTAGGGCTACTGTTAGTTTTTCAGTTCAGTGTTACGGTTGGAGTTAGCGTGAGGGTCAGGTTAGGGTTGGGGTTGAGCTTAAGGTGTCCTCCTAGGGTTAGGGTTAGGTCTGTGGTTTGAGTTAGGCTCCAGGTTTGTTAGGTTTGACTTAGTTTGGGGGAGTAAGTTTAGGGCTACTGTTAGTTTTCGGTTCAGTGTTACGGTTGGAGTAAGCGTCAGGGTCAGGTTATGGTGGGGGTTAAGCATAAGGTGTCCAACTAGGTTAGGGTTAGGTCTATGGTTTCATTTAGGCTTCAGGTTTGGTTAGGATTGAACTTAGTTTGAGGGGAGTAAGTTTAGGGCCACTGTTAGTTTTCGGTTCAGTGTTACGTTTGGATTTAGCCTCATTGTCTGGTTAGGTTTGGGGTTAAGCTTAAGGTGTCCGCCTAGGGTTAGGGTTAAGTCTATTGATTGAGTTAGCCTTCAGGTTAGGTTTAGGTTTGAACTTAGTTTGAGGGAGACAGTTTTGGGCTACTGTTAGTTTTCGTTTAACTGTTACGGTTGGAGTAAGCGTCAGGGTCAGGTTAGGGTGGGGGTTAAGCATAAGGTGTCCGCATAGGGTTAGGGTTAGGTCTATGGTTTTCATTTAGGCTTCAGGTTAGGTTAAGATTGAACTTAGTTTGAGGGAGTAAGTTTAGGGCTACTGTTAGTTTTCGGTTCAATGTTACGTTTGCAGTTAGCGTGACGGTCCGGTTAGGGTTGGGGTTGAGCTTAAGGTGTCTGCCTAGGGTTAGGGTTAGGTCTGTGGTTTGAGTTAGGCTTCAGGTTAGGTTAGGTTTGAACTTAATTTGAGGGAGTAAGTTTAGGGCTACTGTTAGTTTTTGTTAACTGTTACGGTTGGAGTAAGCGTCAGGGTCAGGTTAGGGCTGGGGTCAAGCTTAAGGTGTCTGCCTAGGGTTAGGGTTAGGCCTATTGCTTGAGTTAGTCCTTCAGGTTAGGTTAGGTTTGAACTTAGTTTGAGGGAGTAATTTTAGGGCTACTGTTAGTTTTCGGTTCAGTGTTATGGTTGGAGATAGCGTCAGGGTCAGGTTAGGGTTGGGGTTGTGCTTAAGGTGTCCTCCTAGGGTTAGGGTTAGGTCTGTGGTTAGAGTTAGGCTTCAGGTTAGGTTAGGTTTGAACTTAGTTTGAGGGAGTAAGTTTAGGGCTACTGTTAGTTTTCGGTTCAGTGTTAAGGTTCGATTTAGCCTCAGGGTCACGTTAGGGTTGGGGTTAAGCTTAAGGTGTCCGCCTAGGTTTAGGGTTAGGTGTATGGTTTGATTTAGGCTTCAGTTTAGGTTAGGTTTGAACTTAGTTTGAGGGAGTAAGTTTAGGGCTACTGTTAGTTTTCGTTTAACTGTTACGGTTGGAGTAAGCGTCAGGGTCAGGTTATGGTGGGTGTTAACCATAAGGTGTCCGTCTAGGGTTAGGGTTAGGTCTATGGTTTCATTTAGGCTTCAGGTTAGGTTAGGTTTGAAACTTAGTTTGAGGGAGTAAGTTTAGGGCTACTGTTAGTTTTCGGTTCAGTGTTACGGTTGGAGACAGCGTCAGGGGTCTGGTTAGGGTTGTGGTTGAGTTTCAGGTGTCTGCCTAGGGTTAGGGTTAGGTCTATGGTTTGAGTTAGGCTTCAGGTTAGGTTAGGTTTGAACTTAGTTTGAGGGAGTAAGTTTAGGCCTATTGTATTTTTTGGTTCAGTGTTACGGTTGAATTTAACCTCAGGGTCAGGTTAGGGTTGGGGTCAAGCTTAAGGTGTCCGCCTAGGGTTAGGTTTAGGTCTATTGTTTGAGTTAGGCTTCAGGTTAGGTTAGGTTTGAAACTTAGTTTGAGGGAGTAAGTTTAGGGCTACTGTTAGTTTTCGGTTCAGTGTTATGGTTGGAGTTAGCGTGAGGGTCAGGTTAGGGTTGGGGTTGAGCTTCTGGTGTCCGCCTTGGGTTAGGGTTAGGTCTATGGTTTGAGTTAGGCTTCAAGTTAGGTTAGGTTTGAAGTTAGTTTGAGGGAGTAAGTTTAGGGCTACTGGTAGTTTTCGGTAACTGTTACTGTTGGAGTTAGCGTCAGGGCCAGGTTAGTGTTGGGGTAGAGCTTAAGGTGTCCGCCTAGGGTTAGGGTTAGGTGTATGGCTTGATTTAGGCTTCAGGTTAGGTTAGGTTTGAAGTTAGTTTGAGGGAGTAAGTTTAGGGCTATTGTTAGTTTTCGGTTAACTGTTACAGTTGGAGTAAGCGTCAGGGTCAGGTTAGGGTGGGGGTTAAGCATAAGGTGTCCGCCTATGGTTTGGGTTAGATCTATGATTTGAGTGAGGCTTCAGGTTAGGTTAGGTTTGAACTTAGTTTGAGGGAGTCAGTTTAGGGCTAATGTTAGTTTTCGGTTAACTGTTACGGTTGGAGTAAGCGTCAGGGTCAGGTTAGGTTTGGGGTTGAGCTTAAGGTGACCGCCTAGGGTTAGGGTTATGTGTATGGTTTTATTTAGGCTTCAGGTTAGGTTAGGTTTGAACTTAGTTTGAGGGAGTAAGTTTAGGGCTACTGTTAGTTTTCGGTTCAGTGTTACGGTTGGAGATAGCGTCAAGGTCAGATTAGGGTTGTGATTGAGCTTCAGGTGTCCGCCTAGGGTTAGGGTTAGGTCTATGGTTTGAGTTAGGGTCCAGGTTAGGGTAGGTTTGAACTTAGTTTGAGGGAGTAAGTTTAGGGCTACTGTTAGTTTTCGGTTCAGGGTTACGGTTGGAGATAGCGACAGGGTCTGGTTAGGGTTGTGGTTGAGTTTCAGGTGTCCGCCTAGGGTTAGGGTTAGGTCTATTGTTTGAGTTAGGCTTCAAGTTAGGTTAGGTTTGAAGTTAGTTTGAGGGAGTAAGTTTAGGGCTACTGTTAGTTTTCGGGTAACTGTTACTGTTGGAGTTAGCGTCAGGGCCAGGTTAGGGTGGGGGTTGAAATTAAGGTGTCCCGCCTAGGGTTAGGGTTAGGTCTATTGTTTGAGTTAGGCTTCAGGTTAGGTTAGGTTTGAACTTAGTTTGTGGGAGACAGTTTAGGGCTACTTTTAGTTTTCGGGTAACTGTTACGGTTGGAGTAAGCGTCAGGGTCGAGTTAGCGTGGGGGTTAAGCATAAGGTGTCCGCCTAGGTTTAGGGTTAGGTCTATGGTTTCATTTAGGCTTCAGGTTAGGTTAGGATTGAAATTAGTTTGAGGGAGTAAGTTTAGGGCTACTGTTAGTTTTCGGTTCAATGTTACTTTTGGAGTTAGCGTGACGGTCCGGTTAGGGTTGGGGTTGAGCTTAAGGGTATCTGCCTAGGGTTAGGGTTAGGTCTGTGGTTTGAGTTAGGCTTCAGGTTAGGTTAGGTTTGAAGTTAGTTTGAGGGAGTAAGTTTAGGGCTACTGTTAGTTTTTGGTTAACTGTTACGGTTGGAGTAAGCGTCAGGGTCAGGTTAGGGTTGGGGTCAAGCTTAAGGTGTCCGCCTAGGGTTAGGGTTAGGTCTATTGTTTGAGTTAGGCTTCAGGTTAGGTTAGGTTTGAACTTAGTTAGAGCGAGTAAGTTTAGGGCTACTGTTAGTTTTCGGTACAGTGTTACGGTTGGAGTTAGCGTGAGAGTCAGGTTAGGGTTGGGGTTGAGCTTAAGGTGTCCTCCTAGGGTTAGGGTTAGGTCTGTGGTTTGAGTGAGGGCTTCAGGATAGGTTAGGTTTGAACTTAGTTTGAGGGAATAAGTTTAGGGCTACTGTTAGTTTTCGGTTCAATGTTAGGTTTGGAGTTAGCGTGAGGGTCCGGTTAGGGTTGGGGTTGAGCTTAAGGTGTCCGCCTAGGGTTAGGGTTAGGTCTGTGGTTTGAGATAGGTTTCAGGTTAGGTTAGGTTTGAACTTACTTTGAGGGAGTAAGTTTAGGGCTACTGTTAGTTTTCGGTTCAGTGTTACAGTTGGAGATAGCGTCAGGGTCAGGTTAGGGTTGGGGTTGAGCTTCAGGTATCCGCCTAGGGTTAGGGTTAGGTCTATGGTTTGAGTTAGGCTTCAGGTTAGGTTAGGTTTGAACTTAGTTTGAGGGATTAAGTTTAGGGCTACTGTTAATTTCGGTTCAGTGTTACGGTTGGAGTTAGCGTGAGGGTCAGGTTAGGGTTGGGTTTGAACTTCAGGTGTCCGCCTAGGGTTAGGGTTAGGTGTATGGTTTGATTTAGGCTTCAGGTTAGGTTAGGTTGGAACTTAGTTTGAGGGAGTAAGTTTAGGGCTACTGTTAGTTTTCGGTTAACTGTTAAGGTTGGAGTAATCGTCAGGGTCAGGTTAGGTTTGGGGTTGAGCTTAAGGTGTCCGCCTAGGGTTAGGGTTAGGTGTATGGTTTGATTTAGGCTTCAGGTTAGGTTAGGTTTGAACTTAGTTTGAGGGAGTAAGTTTAGGGCTACTGTTAGTTTTCTTTTAACTGTTACGGTTGGAGTAAGCGTCATGGTCAGGTTAGGGTGGGGGTTAAGCATAAGGTGTCCGACTAGGGTTAGGGTTAGGTCTATGGTTTCATTTAGGCTTCAGGTTAGGTTAGGATTGAACTTAGTTTGAGGGAGTAAGTTTAGGGGCCACTGTTAGTTTTCGGTTCAGTGTTACGGTTCGATATAGCCTCATGGTCAGGTTAGGGTTGGGGTTAATCTTAAGGTGTCCGCCTAGGGTTAGGGTTAGGTCTATTGTTTGAGTTAGGCTTCAGGTTAGGTTAGGTTTGAACTTAGTTTGAGGGAGACAGTTTAGGGCTACTGTTAGTTTTCATTTAACTGTTACGGTTGGAGTAAGCGTCAGTGTCAGGTTAGGGTGGGGGTTAAGCATAAGGTGTCCGCCTAGGGTTAGGTTAGGTCTATGGTTTAATTTAGGCTTCAGGTTAGGTTAGGATTGAACGTAGTTTGAGGGAGTAAGTTTAGAGCTACTGTGAGTTTTCGGTTCAGTGTTACGGTTAGAGATAGCGTCAGGGTCTGGTTAGGGTTGTGGTTGAGTTTCAGGTGTCCGCCTAGGGTTAGGGTTAGGTCTATGGGTTGAGTTAGGCTTCAAATTAGGTTAGGTTTGAAGTTAGTTTGAGGGAGTAAGTTTAGGGCTACTGTTAGTTTTCGGGTAACTGTTACTGTTGGAGTTAGCGTCAGGGCCAGGTTAGGGTTGGGGTTGAGCTTAAGGTGTCCGCCTAGGGTTAGGGTTAGGTCTGTGGTTTGAGTTAGGCTTCAGGTTAGGTTAGGTTTGAACTTAGTTTGAGGGAGTAAGTTTAGGGCTACTGTTAGTTTTCGGTTCAGTGTTACGGTTGGAGATAGCGTCAGGGTCTGGTTAGGGTTGTGGTTGAGTTTCAGGTGTCCGCCTAGGGTTAGGGTTAGGTCTATGGTTTGAGTTAGGCTTCAAGTTAGGTTAGGTTTGAAGTTAGTTTGAGGTAGTAAGTTTAGAGCTACTGTTAGTTTGCGGGTAACTGTTACTGTTGGAGTTAGCGTCAGGGCCAGGTTAGGGTTGGGGTTGAGCTTAAGGTGTCCGCCTAGGGTTAGGGTTAGGTCTGTGGTTTGAGATAGGTTTCAGGTTAGGTTAGGTTTGAACTTACTTGAGGGGAGTAAGTTTAGGGCTACTGTTAGTTTTCGGTTCAGTGTTACAGTTGGAGATAGCGTCAGGGTCAGGTTAGGGTTGGGGTTGAGCTTCAGGTATCCGCCTAGGGTTAGGGTTAGGTCTATGGTTTGAGTTAGGCTTCAGGTTAGGTTAGGTTTGAACTTAGTTTGAGGGATTAAGTTTAGGGCTACTGTTAATTTTCGGTTAAGTGTTACGGTTGGAGTTAGCGTGAGGGTCAGGTTAGGGTTGGGTTTGAACTTTCAGGTGTCCGCCTAGGGGTTAGGGATAGGTGTATGGTTTGATTTAGGCTTCAGGTTAGGTTAGGTTGGAACTTAGTTTGAGGGAGTAAGTTTAGGGCTACTGTTAGTTTTCGGTTAACTGTTAAGGTTGGAGTAATCGTCAGGGTCAGGTTAGGTTTGGGGTTGAGCTTAAGGTGTCCGCCTAGGGTTAGGGTTAGGTGTATGGTTTGATTTAGGCTTCAGGTTAGGTTAGGTTTGAACTTAGTTTGAGGGAGTAAGTTTAGGGCTACTGTTAGTTTTCTTTTAACTGTTACGGTTGGAGTAAGCGTCATGGTCAGGTTAGGGTGGGGGTTAAGCATAAGGTGTCCGACTAGGGTTAGGGTTAGGTCTATGGTTTTCATTTAGGCTTCAGGTTAGGTTAGGATTGAACTTAGTTTGAGGGAGTAAGTTTAGGGCCACTGTTAGTTTTCGGTTCAGTGTTACGGTTCGATATAGCCTCATGGTCAGGTTAGGGTTGGGGTTAATCTTAAGGTGTCCGCCTAGGGTTAGGGTTAGGTCTATTGTTTGAGTTAGGCTTCAGGTTAGGTTAGGTTTGAACTTAGTTTGAGGGAGACAGTTTAGGGCTACTGTTAGTTTTCATTTAACTGTTACGGTTGGAGTAAGCGTCAGTGTCAGGTTAGGGTGGGGTTAAGCATAAGGTGTCCGCCTAGGGTTAGGTTAGGTCTATGGTTTAATTTAGGCTTCAGGTTAGGTTAGGATTGAACGTAGTTTGAGGGAGTAAGTTTAGAGCTACTGTGAGTTTTCGGTTCAGTGTTACGGTTGGAGATAGCGTCAGGGTCTGGTTAGGGTTGTGGTTGAGTTTCAGGTGTCCGCCTAGGGTTAGGGTTAGGGTCTATGGGTTGAGTTAGGCTTCAAATTAGGTTAGGTTTGAAGTTAGTTTGAGGGAGTAAGTTTAGGGCTACTGTTAGTTTTCGGGTAACTGTTACTGTTGGAGTTAGCGTCAGGGCCAGGTTAGGGTTGGGGTTGAGCTTAAGGTGTCCGCCTAGGGTTAGGGTTAGGTCTGTGGTTTGAGTTAGGCTTCAGGTTAGGTTAGGTTTGAACTTAGTTTGAGGGAGTAAGTTTAGGGCTACTGTTAGTTTTCGGTTCAGTGTTACGGTTGGAGATAGCGTCAGGGGTCTGGTTAGGGTTGTGGTTGAGTTTCAGGTGTCCGCCTAGGGTTAGGGTTAGGTCTATGTTTGAGTTAGGCTTCAAGTTAGGTTAGGTTTGAAGTTAGTTTTGAGGGAGTAAGTTTAGAGCTACTGTTAGTTTGGTGGGTAACTGTTACTGTTGGAGTTAGCGTCAGGGCCAGGTTAGGGTTGGGGTTGAGCTTAAGGTGTCCGCCTAGGGTTAGGGTTAGGTGTATGGTTTGATTTACGCTTCAGGTTAGGTTAGGTTTGAACTTAGTTTGAGCGAGTAAGTTTAGGGCTACTGTTAGTTTTCGTTTAACTGTTACGGTTGGAGTAAGCGTCAGGGTCAGGTTATGGTGGGTGTTAACCCTAAGGTGTCCGTCTAGGGTTAGGGTTAGGTCTATGGTTTCATTTAGGCTTCAGTTAGGTTAGGTTTGAACTTAGTTTGAGGGAGTAAGTTTAGGGCTACTGTTAGTTTTCGGTTCAGTGTTATGGTTGGAGTTAGCGTGAGGGTCAGGTTAGGGGTTGGGGTTGAGCTTCAGGTGTCCGCCTTGGGTTAGGGTTAGGTCTATGGTTTGAGTTAGGCTTCAAGTTAGGTTAGGTTTGAAGTTAGTTTGAGGGAGTAAGTTTAGGGCTACTGGTAGTTTTCGGGTAGCTGTTACTGTTGGACTTAGCGTCAGGGCCAGGTTAGGGTTGGGGTTGAGCTTAAGGTGTCCGCCTAGGGTTAGGGTTAGGTGTATGGTTTGATTTAGGCTTCAGGTTAGGTTAGGTTTGAAGTTAGTTTGAGGGAGTAAGTTTAGGGGCTATTGTTAGTTTGCGGTTAACTGTTACAGTTGGAGTAAGCGTCAGGGTCAGGTTAGGGTGGGGGTGAAGCATAAGGTGTCCGCCTATGGTTTGTGTTAGATCTATGATTTGAGTGAGGCTTCAGGTTAGGTTAGGTTTGAACTTAGTTTGAGGGAGTCAGTTTAGGGCTACTGTTAGTTTTCGGTTAACTGTTACGGTTGGAGTAAGCGTCAGGGTCAGGTTAGGTTTGGGGTTGAGCTTAAGGTGACCGCCTAGGGTTAGGGTTATGTGTATGGTTTGATTTAGGCTTCAGGTTAGGTTAGGTTTGAACTTAGTTTGAGGGAGTAAGTTTAGGGCTACTGTTAGTTTTCGTTTAACTGTTACGGTTGGAGTAAGCGTCAGGGGTCAGGTTAGGGTGTGGGTTAAGCATAAGGTGTCGGCCTAGGGTTAGGGTTAGGTCTATGGTTTCATTTAGGCTTCAGGTTAGATTAGGATTGAACTTAGTTTGAGGGAGTAAGTTTAGGGCCACTGTTAGTTTTCGGTTCAGTGTTTACGGTTCGATTTAGCCTCAGGGTCAGGTTAGGTTTGGGGTTAAGCTTAAGGTGTCCGCCTAGGGTTAGGTTTAGGTCTATTGTTTGAGTTAGGCTTCAGGTTAGGTTAGGTTTGAACTTAGTTTGAGGGAGACAGTTTAGGACTACAGTTAGTTTTCATTTAACTGTTACGGTTGGAGTAAGCGTCAGGGTCAGGTTAGGGTGGGGGTTAAGCATAAGGTGTCCGCCTAGGGTTAGGGTTAGGTCTATGGTTTCATTTAGGCTTCAGGTTTGGTTAGGATTGAACTTAGTTTGAGGGAGTAAGTTTAGGGCCACTGTTAGTTTTCGGTTCAGTGTTACGTTTGGATTTAGCCTCAGGGTCTGGTTAGGTTTGGGGTTAAGCTTAAGGTGTCCGCCTAGGGTTAGGGTTAAGTCTATTGTTTGAGTTAGCCTTCAGGTTAGGTTAGGTTTGAACTTAGTTTGAGGGAGACAGTTAAGGGCTACTGTTAGTTTTCGTTTAACTGTTACGGTTGGAGTAAGCGTCAGGGTCAGGTTATTGTGGGGGGTTAAGCATAAGGTGTCCGCCTAGGGTTAGGGTTAGGTCTATGGTTTCATTTAGGCTTCAGGTTAGGTTAGGATTGAACTTAGTTTGAGGGAGTAAGTTTAGGGCTACTGTTAGTTTTCGGGTAACTGTTACTGTTGGAGTTACCGTCATGGCCAGGTTAGGGTTGGGGTTGAGCTTAAGGTGTCCGCCTAGGGTTAGGG